>VWZT01000570.1:714501-749076 GCA_013397055.1 Pachycephala philippinensis
CGCCTGAGGGTACCCTGACCAGGTCGAGCAAGATCAGGAAGAGCAAGGAGCAGGGGAGAGTGACCTTCCCCCCGCAGCAGGAGGAGGAGGAGGAGGGGGCAGAGGAAGAGGAGCAGCAGCGCCGGCGCCGCGGCTGGAGAGGCGTCAATGGGGGGCCGGAGCCCCCTCCGCCGCCGCAAAGGGCTGTCAAAACCCTCCGGGAGCCCTACGGATACTACCCGCCCCCTCCTTTTGCCAGCACCATGTAAGTGGGGCCCGGGGTGGTGTTCGGAGGGGGCCGCCCTGCAACTTCCCGGGAGCAGGGATGCGGCTCCCGGCGAGTTTTGGGGCCGGCGGCGCGAGCGGCCCCGTCCCGGGCGGCCCCGCGCAGCGCGGGCTGGAGAGAGAGAGAGAGAGCGGCCGCTCCGCTCCGCGCCGCGGGCACTCGGCACAAAGTGCGCTGAGGGCATCGTCCGGCCCCTGCCTGCCCCCGGCCCCCGTCCTCAGACCCTCAGCTTTGCCTCCTCGGCGTCAGGCGGGGACAGGTGTGTGCCGGGGCGGAGGGGATTCCATCCCTTCCTTTCCCCCCCCCTTTTTTTTTCCTCCCGGATACAAGCGTAGCTGCCGAGAAATTGCCCAATTTTTGGCTCAGCTAAGGTTTAGAGAACCCATTGTTAATGCATCCCCTTCATCCCTATGTATTTTTTAAATCTATGCTGAGATAAAACCAGATTCCCCACAGAAATCTAGGACACCTGTGCAAAAAGCCTTAGTTCTGGAGGTGCACCTTATCCTGTTTGGATGTGATCTTCCAAAATGCCAGATTATTTTCGAAGATGCAATCATAAACGTCTATCTATCTAGATATTTAAAGAGATGCTGACCATGGTTAGACTTACTGCAAGATAAATGCATTCAATTTTATTAGTAGGGATGTTAACTTTCTTTTCCCTGACTTGCAAAATGTAGGTTGTCCCTGAATTATTCACTAATTTTTATAACACACTGCAGTTTAGGTAGACTTAACCTCAGAGGACTGCTTGACTATTTTGTATTTCTAGAACAACGTTTAGTTCTTAATTAAATATTTTAATTACCAGATAGCAAACACTGAGTTTTAAGATAAGATATTCAGCATTTGTAGAAGCCTTAATTAAAATCACCCCAGAGACAGCTGTAAAATACAGAAATAATTAGGGTAGTGCTTAGTATGGGATAACCACAAACAAAAGTGGGGTTTACTATCCCTGTGCAGAAAGTCTTGACAAATACCCTGTGCCCAGCAATCTGCACTGAGTGAACTGGTCTTTCACATGTCTTTAGCTGTCAGAAAGTTAGTTGTGCTTGAGTTACTTGTCTAGACTCCCATGTAGATGATGGAATGGGAGAGGAAATAGCAGTGGGAAAGGCAGCATAGTCATTTATCTTCTTTTTTGGAGGTGCCTGTCTTTATCTGCCATAAAAAGAGACTTGGACATGTTATTTTTAGGCAGTCGAAGCTGGCTCAGAGGAATTGTAAGCTATGAGTCCTCAACTTCTGGATCCCAAGTGTCCTTCTAGAAAGGTTGGCATCTTCCTGTGTTTAAGAAATGGGTATTATACCACAGGGGGGGTCAATCTGGAGTTCAGTTTACACAGCTATAGGTGTTTGAGCCTGGAGTGAGCTCTGTCTCTTGGAATTGCTCACTGGTAGATAATTCTAGTGGCCCTGTCCTGGGAGTCTGTGAACCCAATGGTTTGACAAAAGGGCTGACATGGATTAATGTCATAGGAGTGTATTGAACTGTTGAGGCATGGAGGCAAAACACCCAGAACTGTATTTTTCCTGTTATGTGCCTGTGGTCATCCTTGGCATGGCAGTGGGGTTTTTCTCCTGGAGTAACATTCTGTGTTTGGTGCTAATGTCTAAAATCATAGAGCCTGTTAATGAAATATAGATGAGTATCAGCTTCCTCATAATGCACTCAGATAGGCACGTGTCAGGCTTCAGCAGACACAAAGTGAGAATCCTTGGCTGGAAGGATTTGTAGTCTAAATATTCAGCACAAGGTGTGGGGGGAAAGAGGCAGGAAGATGTGAAGCAGTTTGCACGAGAAGGCAGAGGCTGTTGGGTTTTGAAATCTCTGAAAGCAGTAGCCTGTGCAAGGTGCCTGTCAGTGTACAGCTGGCTCCCTCCTGTACCAAATATTGCTGGAAAAAAGTCATTAGCCTTGGATTCCTACTAAGATTGCAGGCTGGATGTAATACTTGTTTCACAGGGTACTATATGCCCCAGTGGGAAAAAGGTGGACCAAACCTGTAAATTAAATGTAGTAGGCACCAGATACCTGACTTCCTGAGTCTCTCTGAAAATCACAGCGTAGTTTTCTGGCTGGAGTCACAGAATACAAAGAAAGGACTAAGTTTCAAAGGAGCTTTAAAATTCTTTGTTGGTGCAAGTTAACCTGTTAACTTGGTTCTTTCCTGGTGAGATTTTTGCCTTGTTCTGTGTGTGTGTAGATGCCCTCTTGCCATCAATATACAGTCCTTTTTTTCCCACAGGAATTCAGATGGTTGGTATTTTCCTTTGAGGAGTTAGTGAAGAGTAATTGTCGGAAAAAGCTTTGCAAAGTTTATGGGGCAGGAATTTGTTTCATCCCCTAAGTGTGTGTACACCTCCCCCTGATAACTTATTGTAATTTTTTTCCCATTTTTTTGGACTAAATCTTTCCATTTCGGAGCCAGAACTTCTGTGAGATGACATGAGGGCATTTTGGATGATGGATTATGTCATTTCAGACCAGTGGGAGAGTATAGACCTCCGTCAGATCTTGCAGCTGGCCTGATTTATGTTCTGCTGTTCAGCTGAATTAGCCTCCCTCTTCTGGAAAGCCCAGGCAGTAGCTCGCAGAAGGGAAAAGGAAGCTCTCATTTAATGCATTTTGGAATGCAGATTGGGGTGCAGGGACTCCCAGTTCTTTGGAACATGAGCAAACATTCATGAAGGAGACACTGGTTTTAGTGGTAAAGAAACAAATTTACCAGTGGTGCATTCTGACACATGGCTGTAGCAGAGCTTGGAGGGATGGGAAAGCCTTCCTTTGGGAGAGGCAGTGGGGCTGGGGGGTTGCCCCCCCAACATTTCTTGTGGTCCTGCTCAGAGCCAGGAGCTGCTTCCTCACATGCAAGAGCTGTCTTTTTCTGTAACAGTAACAAATAAAATCTTTGAAATCATTTAGTTTGAGACATCTCAGGAGTCATTAGCTACAATGCTGCTCTTATGTATGTGCATGTCTGAGCACTTACTTTTGTAAGGCAATTACCAGTCTTTCATTTTAAAACTGGGACCTCAGAGGTGACTTTTGGCAGAACAAGAGGCACAATCTGCATCTCCTGCTCGGCTGACTCCAGTGTTGCTGCTTTTAAACGCTGATGTACTTACCAGATCTGTCTATTACCACTGGACTGTATTGCCTTTTCAGGGCTAGAACAGAATCGGGATCACTAATGTTCTGTAGCTTAGCAGGGGGGTAAACTGCTTGTAAATTGTTGATGCCATCTTTTATTGCATGTAGTAGTTCAGGGAGAGTAACAGCCTGTTCTTCAGCACAAATTGCTCTATGGATCTGGGAAGGCCCAGAATGAAATCTCTGTTTCCCCAGCTACTCTCCTTTCCTTTAAAATTGCTTATGCCGTGTACAGTGTTAAAAAGTAGATTAAGAAACAAGATTATAAATCTTTTAGATTGCTGTCGATAATGAGCCAGATAAGGAAAAAGGAATTCTCAGGTCAACTCTTTGTCCCATGTTTCTTTTCTGCTGCAGTTCTAGGTTGAACATGAAAAGGGATAGGTACAGTAACAGAGTAGAAATCTGTAATTGAAACAGCCCATGGTAGAAGCAGAGGGATTGTTGTGCTTTCCCCAGCCCTTTGCAGTTGCTGTGCTGCTCAAATGTCTTGCCTTGTACATTCCTTGTAGGAATAACTCTGACCAGGCAAGGATATGATGCAATGTAAGGGCATAGTAAATGTGATGTGCGCAGAAAACAAGAGATAAATGGGCATTGATTGTTCAGCAGAATTTTTGTTTTTTTAGTTTTTTATTTCCCATGTGAAGGCCATACATTTTAGATGAAAATATTTAAAATAACCATAAACATGTTATAATGTAGGATAGGTTTTTGTGTTTTATTTACCAGGTATGTAATGAACCAGTTAATTGTTCAGGGTGCATATAGCTCTATCTGAGAGCTTGTGATCCTTATCATTAGGTAAAGGTCTTGAAAGGTGATGTGCTCCTTTAGGAGCCTTGGCCTCACTCATGTGGGAGTTCTGCTGCAAAGCAGAGCTGATGAACGAATGATTCTGAAGGTTGGTGTGCAGTTCCTGAAGTTCTTCCTTCTTGCCAGTGAAGTTTTTCAGTTCCCCAAAACAGCTGCTTAACTGCTGCAGGCTCAGGGCCAAGTGAAACATGTCCAGATGTGGTGGGACAGGTGTGCTTTAGTTAACATGACTGATCTCCAGTTCCATCCTTCTTTATCTCTACTGATTAATTAATACAGAATAATTGGGCATTTTTCCTGCTTGGTGGGTTTTTTGCCGTGCATTCTACAGATATTTTTACATTTTTTTGTGTGTGTTCTTTCAGCTATTTGTAACAGTTGGGAAAAGGAGCATCATGATTTCCATCTCTCGTTCCCTCTTTTTTAAATGCAGGTTGTCAGCACCTTACAGAGACAGGGTTGAGTATCTGAGCTTTAGAGGCTTTGGAAATAGAACACAAGTAATTAAAGCACAGTTAGCTCTATTTTAATCATATTTTTAAGCCAGTCTAATGATGTTGAGAGATGCAACTTGAGGTTTTGCTGTTTTGATTATTTCAGACGGCAAATAATACGTATAAGATATGCTGAAAATGGTGAAACACCTAAAACTAAAATTCTAACTATTTTATTCATACTTTGGGATAGCCACAAATATTAGATGTTAGAAAAGGAAAGCAGAAAATGGAATAGGAGACCTTGTACCCGATTCTTCTTGCATGTATTACTCTGACCAGAGCTGTGCTGGCTTCAAGGTCTTTGAATTTGCTGAGGGAAAAGTAGAAGAAAAGAGGGGAGAGATGTGGATGAACACAACAGCCTTATGGCCCTGTGGTGCTGCACAAGATTTTTTGCTTTTCATTTTTTTGGGGATGTCTTGACAATATTTTAGTCATTAAAATACCAAGCATCATGCATCTTTATTTTGAGAAGGTATTGCAGTCACTTCAGATACATCATTTCTGTCACAAGGTTTACAGTTAAGGGTATCTTCCTTATTAGGAAGAGACTCTTGAAAGGACACTTTTGAAAGGATATATCTCTTTCTACAGAAGTCAGATGAATCACCTCAGTGATCACCCAGATAGTGGGTTTTGAAAGGAAGGTAGATAAAATGAAAATAAATGTCGCATTTCAAAATATGCTGAAAAATTAAATGGAATATATAAGGACAAATGTATTGTGTATTTCATAAAAGATAAATGAGATTCAAAGTGGCAGTTTAGAGTCTTCTTAAAGCAAGAAGTCAGCATGAGTCAATTTGTTTTGTCTTTGTTACATTTTTAATAGCTATAATTTTTTTCTTCCTAACATTAGAGTAAACACTACGTTGCTGTACCTGTGTAGTTTTGGATGTGGAGGAAGAATGAAGTGTAACAGCACAGAAGGCAGTAAGATCTTGTTTAAAAAGAAACTATGAGAAGAGAGTGTATCTGGTTTTACTTCTGATTTTGTTGGGGAATAAGATAGCAGCACACTGTGGCTGTTCACAATGTGCACTCTGGGCTCAAATCTTTATTTCTGAGTACTCCTAAGTGGGAAATATGCCTGAGGTTTAAGACATTAAATCAATTCTGTGTTTAACAGAGTTACAAATCCCCTCTGTTATGCAGCCTTTTTTATAGATTTAAAGAAAGTGGTACAGAAATGAAAAAAAAAAAAAAAAGAAAGAAAGAATGGATCATGTCAGGTTTGCCAAAGCAGTTTTGCCACATCTTTCAGAAGTAAATAGTAGTTAGCATTGCTTGTACTGCAGTGCCACTCAGGCTATTTCAGGTATTCCAGAAATGCCAGCCACAGATAAAAAGGTAAAAAGATCAAATGCTTCATCCCAGGAGAGACCTGCCCTTGCTAATGAGTATCACAGTTTCTTCACTCGATGTGCAAGTGAGCTGCCCATTTGTGTTAACTGAAATGCTCAGGGCTTGGACTGGGTTTTAGGATGTTTGTAGCTGTGATAAAGTGATTAAGATTTTACATTTTGCTGAATTTATTACAAGTGATGCAGATAGCTGGAAGGGCAGGCATATCCTTACAACCTGAAAGGAATTAGTTATGCCCAATGAAAGCTCTTAGGGCTGACAGTGCTGCATCCAGTGATGGCAGCGGGCGTATTTTGTGCAGTGTTAATATAGCAAAGCTCATTGTTGCAAGCTCATACCCACAGAAAACAGCCCCCACCAGCACTTAGGAGGCTGTTTCTCTGTCTGTGGATTTGAACCTGCACCAGTTTGCATATTTAGCTTTTGAAAGTGCCCATGCAGGTGCTGCTGTGTCCACTTTAATGCAGAGCCCTTCCGTGCCCAAAAGTGCATGTGGCATTTTTCCCTTGGTTCTGTCATTTTTGCAGACTGACAGGGTTTGCTTAAAAAGGGCTGTTTAGTATTTTGGTTTGCCCTTGGCATTCATTACATGGACTCAGATCTCTTCTAATGCATTGAGGGTAGAAGGATTAATTTCCTCTTCAGTTTTTCTGTCTGGCCTTTTACTCCTATGTCTGAGTTTTTCAGCAAAGTGAAAAAAATTAATTTTCACAATGCTCCTGCAAGATGGGAGCCAGCTGCTCTTTTTCTAAAGATGAGGAACAGAAGCACGTAGCACCTAAGAAACAAATTTGGAACTTAAAAGACTTCTTTGTCTCTATGTAGTGTGCATATATATGTGTATATCTATATATATATATAGTGTGTTATATGTATTCAAAGCACACCCTCCATTAAGTCACGTATTGTTTATCAGCAGCGCTTGGTGTCTCCATGCCCATCAAATCATCTCAAGTGATCTCTATCCCTTGAGCTACTGGATTAACTGATAGCAGCTGGGGGCTGCCTTTCTCAATATCGAGCTGGACTAGAAAAGGAAAGGGAGATTGCTGATTGGTTTCATATTTATTTGCAGATGATGCTGAAGGAAGGCTGGGGTATCCCAAGTACCTTTTCAGGCCTTTGGCCTCTGCTCTGGCAGGCACAAATGCTTCTGTTCTTCCCCCAGATGTGAGCACTTTAGCCTGATCCCATACATTCTGTTGTTTCAGACTTTGCCAGGCAGTTGTCTCCTGCTGTTGTTTTCCCCAGCTAGGCAGTGTCTGCTCCTCAACCTCTCAGCCTAGGTCCCTTTTCTTTGCAATTTCTATCCAGTCTCACTGCTCTGAACCTTCTTGCCCCTCTCTAGTTTCCTTGCCTTGCTAGATCCAGCTCAGCATCCAATCTGCCTGTTCTCTCAGCCGGTACCTTCACTGGTTCATAATTCCAGTTTCTGTGTTTGACAAATTAGCTTGCTCACCCATTCTTTTCACCTGTTACCCTTCTCTTTCCTCTCTCTTTCTGTTTTTGCAACTGGTTTCTGTGGAGAGTTTACAGGTTCCCTGGTTCTCAGTTTCCTTTAAACCATCTCACTTTCCTACACCCTGGTTTCCTCTCTCTAGTGCAGCAGTTATCCCAATTTTCATTCATTAACTCTTTGACTTCCCCATTTTTCTTGATTGTTTTACAAGAACGTATACACAGACCCTCTCAGTTCCTGAAATGGTAAATGTAGAAACAGGCCAAACACAACCCACAGCATTGCAGGAGTCCACTGGAGTGAGAGCTGATCCCAGTCTGTACTGGATGACTCCTGGTGTCTGGAACCTGTGAGCAGTTTAGTTGCAGAAAGTCTGCTGAATATGTATATACTATTGTTTTTCAAAAATTTATCATTTGACCAAAGTGACTTGTGAGTAGACGCTTCCAGGCTTAACATTTCTCGTAGTAACACGAGAAGCTGTGAGTTCAGGCTTCACCATGTGTTGCTTGGCAAGACATCCTGAAGAAAATGTGTTTTCACCTCACTTTTATGTGATCTACAACATGGTAAGCATTAAGTATTGCCTTACTTACACCATCAAGCTTGAATGCCTGTGGTGGATAATAATTACTACTGAAACTAGAATAGCAGATACGTTTTCATTTTATGTATGTGCTAAGTGAGCTGGGAGGGATTTCTAAAGAGGAGTGATGGCTTAAAAAAAATAAAAAAAATGTTAATAGATCTTGACCACGCTAAGAGAACAGCAATGGCCCGAGGCACTGGGCCTGTGAGTGCCTTTAGATTGCAGACAAGCAAGAGTGATCCCAATACAGGATACTGCTTGTCAGTAGATGGGCGAAGGATGAAGGACAAAGTAAGTTGTTTTAGCCACAGGATTGGAAGCTACAAATTACCAAAGCAGTGAAACTCTGTCACCTTTTCTCTCTGTTTTCTCCTTAGGTACATCGAGGAGAGTCCATCTCTGAGGCGTATGACCATGATGAGGGAGAAGGGAAGGCGACAGGCCATTAGGGGCCCGGCCTTCATGTTCAACAACAGGGGCACGAGCCTGACGGCCGAGGAGGAGCGATTCCTGGATGCTGCCGAGTACGGGAACATCCCTGTGGTGCGCAAAATGCTGGAGGAGTCAAAGACACTGAATGTCAACTGCGTTGACTACATGGGCCAAAACGCCTTGCAGCTTGCTGTGGGGAATGAACATTTGGAAGTGACAGAACTTCTGTTAAAAAAAGAGAACTTGGCACGGATTGGAGATGCCCTGCTGCTCGCAATCAGCAAGGGTTACATTAGGATAGTGGAAGCAATTTTGAATCATCCTGGGTTTTCAGTAAATAAGCGACTGACTCTGAGCCCTTGTGAGCAGGAGCTCCAGGATGATGATTTTTATTCCTATGATGAAGACGGTACCCGCTTTTCTCCAGACATCACTCCCATAATTTTAGCTGCCCACTGCCAAAAATACGAAGTCGTGCACATGTTGTTGATGAAAGGAGCGAGGATAGAAAGACCTCATGATTATTTCTGCAAATGTAATGACTGTACAGAGAAGCAAAAACATGATTCTTTCAGTCACTCTAGGTCAAGAATAAACGCATACAAAGGACTGGCCAGTCCGGCTTACCTGTCCCTGTCCAGTGAAGATCCAGTGCTCACTGCTCTAGAGCTCAGCAATGAACTTGCCAAGTTGGCCAACATTGAAAAAGAATTCAAGGTAATGGTGTTTTTGTGTTTCTCTGTCTTTGTTATTGTTTTAAAGTTGCTGCTACTTCATGTTGCCCTTAGATGCTGAAATGATTCCCTGTGCCTTTACTTTTTCAATTACAAATACTCTCATTTTATTGTCTCTTTTATTCTTGATACATAAGCCTTTACAAGGAATTTTTAATGAAATGGAATTGCTTTTGCACCTGCTGTGTTCGGAAAAAATTGGAAAAATTGGCAATTGGAAAAAGCGTGTGTTCTGATAACCTTGCAGCAGATGGAAAACAATTCTGGTTGCTGCAGCACACAAGGATTGTTCTTAGTTATAAATGCTGAGTAATATAAGTGCAAAAAGCAGAAACACTTTGCTGTTCTTGAAGGTACTACAGCACTGACCTTATTCCTTCTTTTTAATTTGTACTAATTTTGACTGATGTCTCCAAATTGCTAAGAATACTCAAAGTGGATTTTTCTGGATGCACCTTTTAGGAATGTCACGTGTTCAAAACCAGCTGTTAGACTGCTTACAGATGTTGGTCCTCTTACCTGGTTTTCAGCTGTATCTGGTTTTGTATGTCGGTGCCCTGACTTCTTTATGTATTTCAGCTTCTCCACCAGACAATTAATGGCGTAGTTAACTGTTGCCCACTGCTTTTTAATGAGTTTTCAGTTTGGATATCTTGAAAAGGACCATAACAGCCACCATTCCTCTCATCCACCCTTCTCCCCCTACAGCCAAACCCCACAAAAAACCAAACCCCAGTAGACTGCTTGTAATGAGAAAAGCTCGGCTTGGGGAATGACAGATTGCGCTCAGTGAGTAGTGATATTCACAGCATTGTCTCTGGGTGTAACAGCAAATTTATTGGGGTTCTGCAAGGTCAGTGTTGGGTACCACTTGCTTGTTTCATATCTTCAAAAAGGATCTGAGGGAGATAAAAGATGCATTAACCTCTCTAAACAACAGCAAGCGCTGCTTACTCTGTGGAGTACTCAGAAAGAATATACAACAACCTGGAGAAAGACTGGGAGAAATTAATAAAGTGAAATTTAACAGAAGACAAAGAAACCTTTTTAGACTCCTGAGAAAGAATAGCTCCAGATATGGCTGAGTGGGTTAAAATAGAATTTAAAAATAAAGTTTTGGTGGTGAGGAGGATTAATATATTATAACACACACTAATGAAGTGTAAAAGTCAGCTTAAACCTTTCCTCCCCTTTCTGTGCTGAAGGAACTTGCTCATACCGTGCTGTGTATTGTGTAATCTGACAAATTAATTGAATACTTCCTCAATGTATTTATTCAGGGAAAAATGTCAGATTTTTCTTTTTCCTCAGATGAAAAGGTACCCTGCCACCAAAAGCTAAATTAGGGCAAGCTGCATTGTGTTTTTGTTAGGCAAGGGTGTAGATGATTAGAACTGCATAGAAAAATTACAGTGGAAATGGAAATCCAGGGGAGACTCCCATCTCACAGGTACTAATACCATGCATACAAATTTCATCAGAAAAAAAGTAGCTTGAAATTTTGGAGAAGAAAAGGTGAAGTTTTTTGATTGGGCTTCTCATTTCAAACCAGAACTTAAAAAAAATTATTTCAGTTTTTAAAATGATAATTCCCTGCTATTTCAGGATACCTAAACCCCTGAGAAATTCACTGTTTTCACAGATCTCAGTATTTTTGGACAGCACTTACATTGCTACTAACCTTGCCAGGTGTGTCAGCTGATTCAGTTTTGGCACCTACAGTAAAAATTGTTCCTGACTCCTTGCTGGCATGGAAATTCCAGCTTCTCATCAACGTCAAAGCATTCCAGTGAAATAATTACTCTCCTCACTGACGTCACATCTCTTTTTTTTCCTTCTGTTTCTATCAAGCCTGGTAGGAGAGCTGAGCATTTTCCTGGAGTCCTTCCTGTCTGTTACTGTCTTTTCAGAGCTTTCTTTCCTATAGATGTGTCATCTGAATGTGTTTGGCTGGTAACTTGCGTGCTTTGTCACATCCCAGAGGAGAAGGCTTCTAATCCAGCATTTGCATTCCTGCAGACTTCTGCTGCACTCTCCTCTAGGATCATCACTGGAAATGCTCAAGTATTCCACTCAAATTCAATCTGTAGCACAGCACTGAGCAGAATTGTTTCAGGGTGAAGAAAAATTGGGGAAAATACTTTATCTCTCTCACAACAACAACAAAAAAAAAAGGACAAATCTGTTTAAATCATGATTTACTCCCAGTATCTATGGAATATTAAGGCCCACAACATTTCCTGTGCATGCTCTGCTTCCAGGATGCAGAACACTCCTACAGAAAATACTGTTCTGGATGGTTTTCCCACAGAGAAAGAACATAGGTTGAACCTGTTTAAAAACACCTGAGGGCCAAGTTTCGTGGTAAATGCTTGTTAAATTGAACTTAATGTCCATTGCATATGCAAAGTCCAATCTGCCCCTCTTGCTTATTATTTACACTGAGAAATTCTAATGCACAAACCAGGGTTTGCACAAGCGAATGGGAAATGTGGGAAGGTGACTTAGGATATTCATTCATGACAGTTAGTTCCTCAAGAGAATCTGAATAATTACACTGATTTTTAGGGTTTTGTTTTATTTTCCTTTTAGAAGTAAGGAGAAAGGATTCAAAGAAACCACAGGACCCTCATTTTTCTTGGAATATGCAAGACACATAGCCAAAAAAAAGTACTGAAAATTAATAAAAATAGATGAGGAAACTGGAGCCCTAAAGACCATTTCACTCTACTCCTTTCATCTTCAAGCTTCCTTACTTCCATTTGTGAAATCCTTATTTCAACCTGCTGTTTGTTCTTTTGCTCTTCTGCATCTATTTTATTTATTTCTTCTTGACACTTTTACTCCTCTTTGATCTTTGCATCCACATGTATTATTCTATTCAATTCTCTCATGGCCAGGGCAGGGGGTACAGTATTTCTCTTACCTTACTTGTAATCCTAGTCCCCCTAGTATCCTAATTCCAGGGATTGCCTGCAGGATTTCAGATGACATCAGAAATTTCAGTTTCATCTCAGTCAAGACTGCTACCAAATTATAAAAACTGCAACTGTATCTTGTCTTAATGTAAATAAGTGACCATTACAAGTTGGAGAATTATCTTTTCCTGTCCAGTAGCACCACAAAATACTTTGCAATACAAATATTCCCAATTTTTATGTTTTCCTGTTCTCCTATTTTTAGCAGACCCTGGCCACTGTGGCTGCTGTGGGTTCCTAAAGTTAATTGATATTCACCCTCCTCCCTGAGAACTTTAGGGCTGTTACTGCCTAGGGAAAGGAGGATTTCTGGCAGGCAGAACAGCCAATGGAACTTTCCTTTGGAGTCACCATAGGAAGAGAGAGGACAAGGTAGCTAAAAAGTGTGATTATCTCTTCATACCAGCTTTCAACTAAATACTGTCCTGTGTAAGCAAGCTCAGTTCTCCCAGCTGAAATTGCTCTGGCAAAGATCAAAAAGGTTGTATTCCTGCTTTCTGTAGGACAAATCCCTGTTCCCAGTTTTGCTAAAAGCTCCTAGTGAACCAACGGAAGATGTGGACGTGCATCTAAAAGCGGAATCTGTCAGTGTTCCAAGTAAATTTACATAGTGTTATCTCAGCTGAACTAACAAAGAATGTTCAAGCTTAATCTAGGTTTAGGCCCAGCTTTTGAAAGGAGAGGGCCCAGATCCATAATCATTAGTGCAATTATGTGCTTGATTTGCATATACAGTTACATGTGCAAGCTCACCGTGTATGTGATTTCAAAGTGGCCATCTACCAGATAATACTCAAGATAAATTTCTAATCCAGTATGACCAGTGTGAACTACTTCTGCATTTGGGAGCACTCGTGAGCTGTGGTTCTTACAGGAGTGTGGCTCCTGTAACAGAACACAGATCCCTGCATTTTGTTTGACTGCATGTGGCTGCTCAGTATAAATTTCCTTTGCAGTGGTTACAAATCTGGTGTGAAATCAGCGGAAGGTTTTCTGTTCGTGTGCTTCGTTCTTGCACACAGACCAATATGTTCTTTGTGAAGATTCTAGGTGAATTCACAGGGCAGTGCTTGATGTTATGAGTGAGAACAGAGCACAGAGTTGGGCAGGCTGAGATCCAGCTATTGATGCGTGCCAGAGTCCTCCGAAACTGCTGGTGAGACACGGCTTTGCAATTCCAGTTGTCATCAGTTGCCCTGTCTGTGCTGGAGTCAGCTGCAGAACCTGGGAAACGCAGGCTGTAGGCTGATATTTTTTGATGTTACAAAGATGTTTGTGCAACTGTTAGTGGTGATCTGTTGTCTTCATTTGTATGTTCTCAAGAGTGAGCAGAGATGATTTGGATGACTGGGACTACATATTGAGATTTCTGATATTCACACAACACCCTAGAGGTAGAAGGTTGTTTGACAATCAGGTAGTGTTTGTCTGTTTAATTCTGTAAAGCAATCAAATAGAATGGGATAAATTTGATTTGCTAATACATACGTAAATAAAGACCTGGAGAGGGAAATCTGACAAGTTTTCCTGCTATAAGATTCAAAGCCAGAGTGGGACATTAAGAATGCACATACTGGTTTTCAGTTCTCATAACAGCATCTATGAGTAATGTAGGCTGTATTTAATCCTTAAATTTGACAGAATAAAACCTCATCCATTATAGTGTTAATCTTACCTGGCAGTAAGCATAACTTTCATAAGCAAGTGGTGTATCTACCAATGAAGAAACATGTTATTCATGTTTCTACTGTTATTCTACTGTAATTAGAAGAAATCTGGGTAATTCTTTTGTAGTAGGCAAACATGCAATGCATGGAGATAACTCTTGTTATTTCCTATTAGAAATGCACTGTTTCTTGTTCTTTTATTTTCTCGCAATTAGCAAAAGAATGAGAAAACACTTTGTGATTGAAGCCTCTCCCTGCAACTGGACAGCCCCTGTTCATTCATACAAGGGCAACATTTGGGTTGTGTTATGTCATAAAACACTTGAATAATACAAAACCATCTAAACTAAACTTTATCAAACCTTAATAAGATACCACTTTTGACTGTAGGTTAGATACAAATAATAGTAAAACAAATACTTCTTTTTTTCTTGGTAAAGTTAAAAGTGCCTCCAAATTCAGGGGAGAAAGAATGTAGTTGCTCTTTTAGTTATGTTGTGTTATTACTGAAGTCACTGCAGTAAATGTATCCTCCCATAGGATACTTCGAATAGTGGATTTACAGCTACTTTAAATTGTTAGAAAGAAGTTGATTATCAATCTTATTCCTGTTGAATTAATGTTAAGCTGTGTCTGATGATTAGCATGGTTATTGCTCAGCCATCTCCTTTAGTAAATACTTCCTTTAGCTGTAGTGAAACATGTAAGCAACTCTTGCTTGAAATGGGATGTTTAAGGAAGGGTGTTCGAGTTCTCACTGATATTTAAGAATTCTGTTGTGGAAACAATATAAGCAACATAGGATTTGAGTAAACTGAAGGCATGGTATTGTTTTTAGCTTTATTAGATTGTCTTCAGCCACTCCTTTATTTTCAGTGAATAAAAACCCCATCTTCTTTTTACATTGTCTGACCTCTGTGTTTTGCTTAATTATTCTCCATAAACTGAATTCTAGCAGTTTATACTTACAGTTTTGGCCTCTGTGATGAAGCTCTTTCTTGAGTCTTTCTTGTCATGAAAGACTCTTCCTCTTTGTTGGTTTGGTTGTTTTTTTTTTTGTTTTTTTTTGATTGCTGCTATTCTAGCCACCATCCCGGAGTCTTCCTTTGCAAGGTTTTTATTTTTGTAATGTCTGAGATCTAATCACATTTCACTTTAAAGCTTTATCTGCATCCAGACCTCCATGTTTGCAAGTATATTTCACTCCCTTGATTAACTTTTTTATGAGACTTTGCCTTTTCAAAGTCCTAAATCTTGGTCATACGTATGCTTGCTTATCCCTTCACTGAATTTAATCACGCATCCCAGTATTATTTTTATAATTGGCTCTTCTGTCCTGTTCTCCTTGGTTACCAAAAACAAATCTAAAATAACCTTACATCCTGTTGGTTCACTGACAACTGAATTAATTTGTCCTCTATGACCAAAGGAAATAACAGGATCCTGTTTCAGGTCTATGATTAGGACTGGTTGTTCCAAGCCTGCATCTGGGATGTTAGTCTTGTGTAATAACACAACTTCTAGTAGTATTTGTTTGTCTCCAGTAATATTTCATTTTGATTCATGTCTGAATCTGACCTATGGGATTGATGGCTGATTCTTGCACTTACCCTATGCAGCCTCTTTTCCCATCATTTCCCAAAATAATTTGAAACTACTGAGAGTACATTAGTTTCTCTGTCCCATTATATAGATGCTAAGTTGAAAATTTAGCAAAACTACCAGTACAAGGAGGTAAAATTACTTAGGAAAGGAGGAAGAAGTGAGGGTTTCAGAAAAAAGAAGAGATTAAATGAGAAAATTATGAGGACAGAAGCAGTAAGGAAGCATTTTTGAGAGGACAGGCACCAGGCACCTCTAAGGGAAAATCTGTAGCCTCAAAAAGTGATTTTGAAAAGGCAGTGTCTGTAAATGAACAGTACAACACACAAAAATGGAGAGTCAGAGGGCTCAAATTAGTGTTTTGGTGCCTGGTGAGGAAAAAAAAGTGAAGAAGAGCTGTGGAGTAATTGAAAAAGGTGGCTGTGCTGTATCTAGTTGGGCACTGAAGGTAAAATTGGCAGATTCAGCCAAGTTTCCTCCTCCAGCTGTAGCCTCATGTGAGGAAATCAGAGGCCACATCTCAGATATGGAATATCTAGAAATCTGTGAGAAAACATGGACAGAAAAATGAATACCAAGATTTCTGCTGAAGCAGAGATCGAGATAAGAGTTCATAGGTAATGTCAAAGAGGTGGTGGGAGACATTCACAAGTATAAACAAAAGTACAAGCAAAATTTCAGACATTCATGTTTTACAAAGTTAGCTAAAAATTCTGAAATGCAGCCACAAATGTTTTGTCAGAGGAGTAAGGAGATTAGAGAGATGCAAATATTTGATGTTGACCTATATGAGCAGCTGAGATGTTTAAAGGTAGCACCTCAAAGATAGGACATAAACTGTGTTAAGGGATGAAGGAGGCTGAGGAAAGCTAGAAAGAGTAAAGACTAGTTCTGAAAAGAATCTGAATTGGAGGAGGGGGATGTTTTTAATAACGAAAAACCAAGTGGTTGCTTTGTGTGCTTTCAGAAGGTAACACCAGCAGAGCTGTTGATTCCAGCAGTAATGGAAGGGAAAGCTTGATGGAATGAGAGCAAACACGATGGAGATAAAAGTAATAATCATAAAAGGAATGGTTTGTGAGAGATACAGATGGAAATGAAGGGCAGGAAGGGAAAGGTGGACAGAGCTCTTACATAAAAGGATCGAGGTTTTCACATCTCTCTGTTAGTTCAGCAGTGGTGTCAGTGGAAAGGTTGTCTCTTAGAGGATGAGCCAGGAGCCTGATACCTTGGAACTGGCCTTTCAAAAAGCTGGTTCCTGCGTTACCTTACAGGAAATTTGGTGTATTTTTGCCCACAATGTTGGTGTCCAAATTTGTACTGCAGTTACTCTCTGCAGTTACTTTGTAACCCACTGTACCGATTGTTGGGTGTGAGAAGTTCCAAGGGTAAGTGGGGAGCAGAAGGCAGAAAAGGAAAAAGAGGGACATGTATCTGGTATACATCAGAGTAATGAATAATTAGCCACTTTAGCAGTGTAGAAAGAGCTGAAATATATTTGTAGCCTGGGAGGCAATTATTCATTAGTTGTCAGCAAAGCTGACAGCTCACAAGAGTGAGGTTACTTTTTTTGGTAGTCCCAGTCAAAATTTGTTTGTGCAATTCTTACATTTTCAGCTGCCCCTTGTTGCCCATCCAGGTTATCATCACACCGTTATGTCATGGTCCCATGCTCTGTTAAACAGCTGCTGTCAGGTGTTCACCTTGTGTCAGAGAATGAAATTCTGTAATGTCTGATACACTCCTAACTTGACACAGCAAAAATTAAACACTTCATTTTTAGCAACTTATACAGGTCCTTTTTCCCTTGCCATTGACTCTTGAGCACGTTTGTCACAGGCCATTTTCTGTACCCCTTCTGTTGCAGAACGACTATCGCAAGCTGTCCATGCAGTGCAAGGACTTTGTGGTTGGTGTCCTGGACCTGTGCCGGGACTCAGAAGAGGTGGAGGCCATTCTGAACGGGGATCTGAACGCGGAGCCGGTGGAAGCGCAGAGGCACCGAGCGTCGCTGAGCCGTGTGAAGCTGGCCATTAAATACGAAGTCAAAAAGGTAACTCCTCACAGCTCTCAGACATTGATGGGAGGGCAGTGCCACCTCCTCCTCCTGCAAACCCGTGGTCAGACGCGCAGCTGAGATGTGGTGTGAGTAATCAAGACTTTCTCACAAGGCAGAAGGGGGCTATAATGAAGGAGTTTAGTTTAATCTACTTCCCACCGCTGAGAAGTGGCAGGAGATTTTAATGACATAAATCAGGTGTGCTAGCAAGGCTTTGCACAGTTGGTCAGATCCTTCTCCTGATTAACCCAAAAGGTATTTCAGTGGAGCCAGATTTTCACTCAGTGACACTCGGGCTGTGTCTTCCTGTCAGTCAATGTAATAATACCTAATCCAAAGAGAAGGCTGTGTTGGTGAAAGTGTTGGTTTCAACCCATAAACAGCTCACCTGCAACTGTGTGTCGTAGTGAGAAATTCCACATGATTTACAGTGTTTGTTCCTTTAAAAAATATTTTGTAACTCAGCCCTGAAAACGCATGGAATATGTCTGTGGCTTCTTGATCAATTAATTTCAGTTCTTCATCTTTGTAGATGTGTTTGTTGGTGTTTTGGCAAGCGTTTTCAGTGGATGCCTCTCTCAAAGTAGTTTGTATTTTGTGAATGAATGTTATGTGTTGAAAAACAGAGTTGTGCATCACATATTTGACATAAATACATATCCTTTTGTTGCAGTTTTTATTGTATTGCTATGTTGTTCTCCTCAAGATCCCACACTAGCCTAGCACACAAAATATTTAATACTGTGTCCTGTTGTGAGAGGAGCCAGGAAATACAGCAGTGCGTATGTATTATTTACAGCTACCTATTTATGTGATTAGCATCACTTCCATCCCTTACAGCCATTATAGTTTCATCATCTCCACAAGAAGCCTTGTGTCTCTCAGAATAAATAACCCTGTGTTCTGTGGCCACCTCTTGAGCCAATCTGCCATATAAAACAAATTGTAAGCACCCTGCCAGAACAACTGGGGATTGCTGGTGTTTATGACGGCCCCAAAAGATTGATAACAAAAATTGTAAACACAGATCCCAAGCAGCAAATCATCATTTCCAGTATAGAATTAGTCTACAGCAGATAAATGCATACTCACTACCAAATATCAAGGTAAATATATACAAGCATTAAGTTAATTTAAAAGAATGGAACGGGGGGGAAAAAAAATCAAAGTGCATAAGTATGCTGTTGTGTTTAAATATAATGTATGTTCTTTATGGTATTGCAGTTTAATGTGTAGCAAAACTTTGTTGAGAGTCATGTCTCAGCTTTCACGCTGAAGGCTGTGGTTTTCTTTTATGAGTTTGTTGTCACTGGTGAAATTCACTGCTGAGCAAAGGGCCACACAGATCTGTTAAGAATAGCAGAAATCTAAGTAGTGAAAAAAAAAGAAAAGAATTCCTCATAGCAAACTTGTTCTCTTCTCTTGCAAGAGAGAAACTCAGAGTGCTGGCTCCAATTCCTGACAAATACAATTCAGAACCTACAAGAGTAATGATCTTGTTGGGAGGAAATATATGGTGCAGAGTTGTTACCATATTCATACATGTGCATTTCCCTGGAAGTGGCCATTACACAGGGCATGGCAAGGATGGGAATGTCTCTGCCATGGTGGTCCTTTGATGCTGGGATTTGCTCTGTCACAGCTGTAGCAGATTCCAGTGATACCCTGACTGGAACAGATTCAGAAGTGGCAACTCCACATGGGATTGTTTCAACCCTCTAACCATAGGAAGCAAACAAGGATGTGGCCTATCTCCTTAGCTTTCCATATTTCTAGCTGTGCTTCCAGGTCAGGTCCATCAGGGTCAGTTCCCTGTTGCCAGCAGTGCAGCCAAACAGAGCTGCAGGTCCATGAAATAGTTAATGAGCTGTATGCCCTTTCCAGAGGGAGGAGAGGCAGGAAAAAACATATGACAAGTAGCAAATGTGCTCAGAACTTCAGTGCTAGGGAAAGGGAGTTTTTAATTTTATTAGTAATGAAACTCTTGCACTGAATGCCCTAGGTACTGCACCGAAGTGGAGCCCATCTTTTAAACATGATGTGATTTTGAAGCTAAGGCTCAGGCTGAAACTGCAGCCCCAATAGCGAAGGACTAAGGGAATTAAGGGAAAAAAAACAAAACAAAAAGAAGGAATTAGTCCTGCTCTGTATGCTGAATTACTGCTGTAGTAGTGCTTTTAGTTTTGTGTCTCATCTCTGTCTTTAGATTGGCAATAACATTCCAGAGAAGAGCCGACACTGGGCCAAATAATCTGCAGTTCTTGCTGAGACAAAAATCAGGATGGAATTTTCAAATTAAATCAATAAGAGCTGGAATAAAATCACAGGAGTTAATTTTCAAACCCTGAAGTTTTGAATTGATAGATAAGAAAGAAGATGCAAAATTCTCTTAGTATGTTGTGTGCTTGTGTATCAGAGTGTGTCAGGATCTGTTCTTGCTCCATCTAAACCCAGCCATTATGATGGTAGAAATAAATAACATAATCACTCTGAGTCATACAGAAAAATATTTACATACTGATGACTTGGTTCACGGTCATGAAACTGAAAACATCAGAAGTGTTATTGTCAATTATGCTTGGAAAAGCAGCTACATTAAAATTGGGATATTTTTTCTTTTAGTGACCAGATACTGTTCTCATGCATCATTTTTGTTCACTTGAGTTTGGACTGGAGCTGAAAGTGTTAGATACATGTGATAAGGAGTTCAACACGTGTAATGAAAAGTAAGAAACTGCATGGAAGATAGAATGAGAGGAGAAATGCAGGAAGAACAAGGTTGTAGGATGATGTGAGCAGTAGGTAAAATGTGATGTGAACTTACTGTCCTTGGAGGAGATGAAGCTGCAGGCAAATACAGGTAATACAGACACACACGCAACAGGGGTGGGCATAGTTTAAAGTTGCTGAAAATAAAACCAACATAATAATAAGTTGAAGTATTTCAGTAAAGACTCAGAGAGGAGGGATGAATTTCAGAGCTTTTATGGATGAGAAATGACACAACTTGCTCCGAGGACTTGGAAGTGGTGCACATTGTGCAGTTGCCAGCAGTTAAATAAGTTGCTAAGATCCTCTCAAGAGCCTTTAGACTCACTGCCAGAGAAGAACTTGCCCATAACCCTTGGCATCTTATTCACTAAATCTTCCGTTTTTTTTTTCTTTTTCTTTTTTTTAATTATAGCAGATCTCCTCTTAGTGTCAGATGAAAATGTTGATAGACCAGGGGAATAAACCAGCACAGAGCTGTGGATGAGGTGCCACAGGGCCCGTGGGCTGATTCCCAGCCCTGGGTAAACTTCCTTAAAGCTCCTTTACTGTTTCTTCCCATTCCCTGTGGTAACAGAAGGAACGATGTGGGTGTTTCTTCTCTCCTCTTCCCTACAGTTTTAAGCCTGATTTTAAAAATGTCTTTGTAATTTGAAATAATTATTTACTTTCCTGCCTTTGTCCACAGCTAATCTGCTGTGGGATTTGTCCCTTTGATGTCCTGAGTTGACAATGAAATTTGTCTTAGCAAAAGAAGAGGCTGGGGGCATATGTCAGAATGCACAAACACACAAAAACCCAATCTCTTCTTCTCAAATGGGCCAGGCTGGCAGTTTTTGTGGTGCATAAGCTTCAAAGGTGACAGCCTAATAAAAAGAACAGAAGCAGTTTGAGTCGACATTAATTTCTTAAAAGACTTTTTTACAATCTCTTTATTTGTTTCTCTTGGCCACACCACTTTATGTAGAAACTGCATTAATATGTGAACTAACTGCTTAATGCATCACACACCAAAATGCTTAGGGACTTTAATTTTACAGCAAAGTAGATTAAAATATGAAGATTGTCTCCCTTTTTAAAGTTCACGCAGCAGTTTCAGATTGCTCTTCTTGAGAGGTTTAAGGTTCCTGTTTTCATTGCCAATGATTTAATTTGATTTTCTTTAAGAAGTCTGTCCTGCTGTACTACTCTATGCACTTTTTAATGAGATTTGGAATATTAATAGAGTTTTGCAAGCAAGCCCTGGCAAACAACAGTGTATCTAGTACATGATGATCTCTGCAGAGTACAAGGGATAATAAAATGGGTGTCCAAGGTTTACAGTATTTTTTTTTTCAGAGTATAACCAACTGATACCAAATCTCACTCTTAACCCAACACAAATTATCAGTTATCAGATTTATTTTCAGTATCTTTTTTGTGAAACACCTAGCCTTCTTTATTCTGATTCACTAATTATTGACGAGTGTATTACCAAATTTCTTCAAACTGCTGTGAAAACCAAGCTGTTCACCCTTGTGCTTAACTGGTGTCCCACATGCTCCTGTGATGTGGCAGTTTCTTCTTTTTTTATTAACCTTTGTCTTAAAGGAAATGAGAAAAAAACATGGTTCTTAAATATCTGGTGTTAATTTAGACCTTGAGGTGATCACGATTGTGTATGTAGTAGTTACACAACTTTTCTTATTAATGACAGCATGTCTTGGTTTTCTTTCTTTTTTCTTTGCAGTTTGTGGCCCATCCAAACTGTCAGCAACAGCTACTGACAATCTGGTATGAAAATCTCTCAGGATTACGGGAGCAGACCATAGCTATCAAGTGTCTGGTTGTGCTGGTTGTGGCATTGGGCCTTCCCTTTCTAGCCATTGGTTATTGGATTGCACCATGTAGCAGGGTACTGAATTTTATAAATTATGTGTCTTGTGCTGTTCTGGGAGCTGCTTTTCCTTTTCTGGCAGTCAACATGCAATTTCTGCTGCTTCCAAATTTTAACTAATTAATGATATTTTTAGCCATCTCTAGTCTTGAGCCAAAAGATGCTATGGGGTTTTTTTATTTGCACTGTAAAGAGGGGACCACAATGATGAAGTATGAATATAAATCAGCGTTAAGCTAAAAGAAAGAAAAACAATGTTCTCTAAAAGCTTTTTTTCTTTTTTAAATTTCCCTAGATTGTGCTCACCTCACAGTCTCTGCTGTGCAATTTATTTGTATTAGTAACATGGATTTTTCGAAAGTCACCACTCAGATTCTTTATTAAGTCTCCTCTGGTGGCATCTTAAGGTCTCATGCTGTTCCCATATAAACCATTAGCAGAACATCTGTTGACTTTACTGATGCAGAACTTAATCTTAAGTAAAATATTTGTTATCCCAGCCCTAGGAGGTCTGTTTGCCAGCTGAACCATAGAACAGAAATTGAATTAAATGCATCATTCCAACCATGTAGTGGGGTATATTTGTAAAAGAGCATAGCTGTAAACTCTTACTTTTTTAAAAATATGTGAAAATGTAAGGGTGCTCCTACCTTTCCTGATGATCTCACAAGGAAAGGAACAGCAGTTTCTTTGAAATCCTGATAGTCTGTAGCAAGTGAATTGTTTGCAAATCAGGTGCATTGATAGATCTTTGGTAAATCAGATGAAGGAAGATTTCTTTGTCGCATTAACATTTTTAAAAATTTTGAGTACATTTACTCTTGTGTTGAATGTGGTCTTTCACTTTTATTTCCTTAAGAAGTGTAAAGCAAAGAAATGTGAGTTTCTTTTATGTTTCATTCTTTTAGTTCATCTCAGAGAGGATAAGGTTTTTCTCATCTCCTACATATTTGAAGGGAACCTGATCTTTCCTCTGCGTTAAATATTTATTTACTTTAAAGATAAACCTTTTTGAAAATAGTGTAACTGTTACTCTCATTATCTTCTGAAATGTCACTTTCCATTAATGTTTTTTGTAAATATATTCCTCACAGCTCCATATAATAGGAACATATTAATATGTTTTTAACTGGTGTCTAATATGGAAAAGTGACATTTGTCCTTGAGCTCTAATTCCCAGTTGCAAAAACATCTGATGATTTTCCTCAGTGCTCATATCAAATAAAAGGGCTGTACATTCAGGTCAGTTGTTGGATATTGCAATTACAAAATGCTTTCTAAAGGTCAGGAGCAGGAAGGGAGCCTGAGATTGATTGCCCTGGTAGTAAATGGAGTTTAAGGTGTGCTGACCTGCTTAGTTCATAGTAGCTGACCCAAATTTCAAGAAAAACAATTCCTTGAAATAAGAAAGCTCATGTGCTTCTGGAAGCAGCTGGTCCTTTCTTCTGGTGCAGACAGACTGCCCCTGCTGCTGCTGTTTTGTTCTTTTACCGGGTGCAGATGTGAATTAAACCTGATGAGTTTATTTAAAAATCACTAATATTTCTGATCTTATTTTTCTTAGTCCATTTTGTGGAACAGTCATTATTTTTAACAGACACAGGTACTTACTTGGCACTTAGAGCTCTGAACGTGTGTCCTGTGGGTGGAATATAGTAGCCAGAGACAAGAAAACAGCTAATTTTTCCTAGAGCTGTAGTCACAGACAAGCTAGTAGCACACTCTTTTTGGTAGTGAAAATGTTTTGCTAGTTGGAGATTTTAATAATTTATCTTTCCCTGGGCTTGCTTTACAAACTCTTTCTGGTCACTGCCATAGTACATTTGCAATTCCTCGGAGTGTTTCCCCTCAAACATTGCCATCTAGAGTTTATGGAGTAACATGAGCACTCACTAACAGGACAGCATACTCCGTAAGGCTCCCTCTGGGAGGCTTTTGTCTGATGTGGCAAAGCATCACAGTTGAGTGCTCTTGGAAGAATATCCTTTAAGAATGAGGTTTCTGGCTGTCCTGAGCTCTGAGTGCCCATTTACACTTCTGGAATGCCTGGTGTTTCTTTGAGAAAACTGAGTGACTGCTTTCATTCTGCCTTTGCAGCTTGGAAGAATTCTTCGAAGCCCATTTATGAAATTCGTGGCACATGCAGCATCCTTCATTATTTTCCTAGGCCTGCTGGTGTTCAATGCTTCAGACAGATTTGAGGGCATAACGACGCTGCCGAATGTCACTGTTACTGATTACCCCAAGCAGATCTTTAGGGTGAAGACCACCCAGTTCACCTGGACAGAAATGCTGATCATGGTGTGGGTTCTTGGTAGGTATATTGCCCCTTCATCTTACTGTCACCTGCTTTCCTGCAAATAGAAATTCTGAAAGGAAGGAGAGAAGCCCGGGTCCCAAACCTTTGATCCAGCTGCTGTGTGCAGCAGCTCATAAACCCTAATAAACCTAACAAACAGGGCATTAGAACAGATTTTGAATCATTTGTATCTCCTGGTTTAAGCACTGCTTTACCTTAAACTGTGTCAGGGCAGGGAGATGAGTATCCCTTGCATACTGCCCTTTGGGAGTCCTAGTTTATGCTCACGGGGAGGAGCCTCTTTATTTGACAGAATGCAAGGACTGGGATTTTCCAATCCAGTGTGTGGCTGCTCTGGCTGTGGTTGGGATGGCAGCAGCAGCCCCTCTGAATTACACAGCCAGGGAAAAAAGGAAGAAAAGTTGTGGGGGTTGCGATTTTTTTATTTGTTGGGTTTTTATTTTCTCTAAGAAAATTCTTTGAATCAAGGAAAAAGTCTTGATTCACAACAACTACATCTCAAGGTTATGGTGAGGCTGTGGTCTGGATTAAATCCACATAAACTAATTTCTGAGGAGAAGTTGGAATAAGAAAACTGAATTACAAGTAGCCAAATTCCACTTTCTATGCTGAAAAGCATCTTATTCTGTAAAGTGGAAAAACAGTAGCATAATTGTACCCTTTATATTTGGTTGTCTGTGTTGGGTAGTTGTGTTCCTGTGGAAAAATTAAACCCTCTGATTCAGAAGTGGTTTAGGAATGTAAATGGTAAGAAAGTAAGAGGACATTTTTTCTCCAAACTTTATTTTTCCTCCTTTGGAATTACAGAATTTTTGTTGTTAGGCCATACTACTTTCACTGCGAAGTCAAGGCTCTACTCTACCCGATGTGGTGATGTCTGAACTATATTTCCATTAATTAATCTCAATTAATACCTTGCTATTTTATCAACCCTGTTGAAACCAAGAGAGAATAACCTTAGTCAAGAGGATGATGATGCTGTGATACTGCAAATAAGTGAATCTCTGCTCCACTGGTATCCCCCACTTCCATGAAATGGGACAATGCAGGGAATTTAAACGAAAACAGTTTGGCAAACATTGCTGTGCTTTTTCATTTCTTGTTGCAGGGATGATGTGGTCAGAATGCAAAGAGCTGTGGCTGGAAGGACCCAGGGAATACATCTTGCAGCTATGGAATGTTTTGGATTTCGGGATGCTGTCCATTTTCATTGCCGCTTTCACAGCCAGGCTCCTGGCATTCCTTCAGGCCACAAAAGCACAACAGTATGTGGACAACTACATTGAGGAGAACGACCTCTCTGAGGTCACACTTCCTCCAGAAATTGAATATTTTACTTATGGTGAGCTTAGTTTTTCTGCAAAACCGTTCTGAGCATAGGAAAGCTTGAAGGGTGCATTTAGAAACCTCTTTACCCTAGAGCTAAATTTGACCCTTTGACTTTAAACATTTGGAAGTTACGTTTAATTCTTGGCTAATTGCACAACAGCTAAAATGTTGATGGGACTGTTTTCTCTTTTTTTTGGTTCAGTTGTTTGATAGTTGTTCATATTCACAAACATCTACCAGCATTTCCTCCTGAAGGAAGGATGCTGGCCCTGTGAAGGTCTGCTTAAATGGAATAAAAGTACTAAATACTTATTGCAGTGCAGAAATTGTCAGTAAAGGTGTGATGAATCTGTGTTTGCAACACAAGAAAATGCTGCTGACAATGTATTTTAGGATGTGCTTTATGGGCTTCAATATATTTTAACTTGGTTTTGTTACTTACCTTAATTGCAATATAACCAATCTGAGCTTGTGCATATGTAAATACACATTTAGAAACACATGGGATTTTGATATGAAACACATTTTAATTCAGTGTTGCTCTGCTAAGATGGTGCATGAATTCACATAGTGATTTATGAATTTCTGCATAACTCAATTGTTTCTGTGCACATTGTGTGTAAAACCCACAGTCCTATTTCTTTTGGGGTAATTGGCAAAAATCTTTATGATCACTATGGGAACTAGGTTATATCCTGCAAAAAGCAAAAGCTTGGTGTGACTAATGAATTAAATTGTTCATCAGGCAACACTTAACTTCCCATCAATAAAAGACCAAATAGGAATAATTTTTCCAGCTTTAGCATAGTGCTTGTTAAGATAGCTAATATACTAAGAAATGTTAAGAAAAGCAATAAGCAATTAGTTATCCTATGGTTCAGGTTAAAATGCAAACTGCAGAAGAAAATGTCATGTTTCTTCAAGTCACTTTTCTTCTAGCAGAAGGTAATGTAACTCATATTCATCATTTGTGACTCAAATGAAATAGGAATAGAGCAGCAACTATTAGACTCTTCAAATATTTGTCTCAACTAAATTCAGACATGTTAATGGAAAAATCCTATCAAGGTTTATTTCTCAGCGTTGTGATAAATGAGTAACCCCTGTATTTCATATCTTCCAGCTAGAGATAAATGGCTCCCATCTGATCCCCAGATAATATCTGAAGGCCTTTATGCAATTGCTGTTGTTCTCAGCTTTTCTCGGATCGCATATATCCTGCCTGCAAATGAGAGTTTTGGGCCCTTGCAGATCTCACTTGGAAGGACTGTTAAGGACATCTTCAAGTTTATGGTCCTTTTTATTATGGTATTTCTTGCATTTATGATTGGAATGTTCATACTGTATTCCTACTACCTTGGAGCTAAACTAAACCCGGCCTTTACAACGTAAGTATGAGGTTTCAGTGTAAGTAAAAAGCCAATAGGAAACTTGCAGATTTACTCAAAGTCTGTGAGATGCTGTGTGCTCTCTCTTAGCATTAAAATAAAATTGAAGGCCTTAGAATGCAGAACACGAAAGACCAATTGTTCCCTGTTTGTATAATGGAAGCTTTCATTTCAGCCTAAAATAATTTCACCTGTATATATTTCAGTTACGCAGACTTGTGGGCAACGAATTGTAAGAGAATATTACTTGATATAAAATACCTTTCTAGTTCCTGTTGTTCTGCATGTATTGTTACAGCTCTGTTAGCTCTGATGGATAGGCGGGGCACAGAGGAAAAATGGAAACTGCTGTGAAAAATGCTTCCTTGCCTGTTTTGATCAATGCTGTACAAACCTGATTCACGGGAAAATTAATGGAGATTGTTTATTAGTCACTGTAAACACAACTTTTATATTTATCTGTGTAGTTAGTAACAATGCCTTCCTCTTTTTTTCTTTCCTATAGAGTGGAAGAAAGTTTCAAGACCTTATTTTGGTCAATATTTGGCTTGTCTGAAGTAACCTCTGTTGTCCTCAAATACGATCATAAATTCATCGAGAACATTGGTTATGTCCTTTATGGCATATACAACGTCACAATGGTGGTGGTTCTGCTCAACATGCTGATTGCCATGATCAACAGTTCATATCAAGAAATTGAGGTGGGCTCTCTGCTCAAGTTGTTCTCTTCTGTTATGCTGAAAAAAGGGTAGAGTTAATAGGAATTATTTCAGTGATATGCAGAAGTACAAAGAAGAGATTACCACAGTAAAGGATATCACAAAATGTATAAAATAGGGCTGACTTTATCTAACAACTCAGCCAAGCTGCAGAACCTCACAGGATCTAAACAAGTTTATCCTGTGCCGTGTACACATTATATTTGGCATCCAACTCCAATTAAAAAAACCCAGAAAACGTAGAATAATGAAGATACTTGGGTTTCAAAAATAAATCTCAGGTTGCTGAAATGAAAGTAAAAGTGTATTTATAGTGCTAGCTCTCCAGACCATGAGTTCAAAGAGTACTACATTCACACGGATGCAGTCACACACCCACACAAACAGGAAGAAGGATTATCTAAAACATAGTGTACAAATGGATGTGTCATTCTCGGTCTTTTCAATGAGTTCTGGGAAATGTTAGGAAATTCAGCAGGAGAAAACAAGTTATAATCCAGCCTTGGAATACTTCAGTAAGAATTTATTAGGATAAAATAAGTTTGTCAGTATTTAACACAATTTCTTCATGACAACAAAGTTTGTATTTTCTATAGTCCATTATAAATCAGAGTTGCTTGTCCTGGTTATGTAAAAAGCTGTGAGCACTACCATTTTAAGCCATTTTTTGCCTTGAGTCTAATACTTCAACACTTGTGCAAGTACCAAACTCATGTCACCACTTTAATAAGAAAAACAAGACTTGAAAAACCCCTGAAAGCTCCACTTTAAATAGCAGGGAGTTTATATGTTGGCTTTCACTCAGTGCAGAAATTATGGTTGTTTAAATGCTTCATGTGCTTGAACTAAGTATTCTCAATGAAATGTTGCCATAAAGAGACCACTGAAATTTGCTTAAAACAGACTAAATAAAGTGGCTGCATTTTTGCAGAACTGCTGGAAGTCTTACTAACAAGAAAACACCATTTTATGTAAAACCAGAAAGATATTTAAAAGAAGTTTCATTTGAAAAAAGTTTCGCATTTCATAAAAACCAGGAACATAATCTGTTTTTATTTCCTAACACAGGATGACAGTGATGTAGAGTGGAAGTTTGCTCGTTCTAAACTTTGGCTGTCATATTTTGATGATGGAAAAACATTACCTCCACCCTTCAGTCTTGTACCAAGCCCCAAATCTTTTTTCTATTTCATCATGAGGATCATTAACTTTTCGAAGTGCAGGAGGAGACGGCTACAGAAGGACATTGAAATGGGAATGGGCAATTCCAAATCTAGGGTAGGTTCTGAGATCTTTTCATTGCAGTGAAGAATTGTGTGTCCATTCCAGCAGTCTTGTTTTAAGTTTTAGCCTATAATCCATGCTTCTGATGATAGTACAGTAATTAATCATTTATATTAATAGATATCTATTTCAGACTGCCTAAACATACTGCATAAAACAAACAACAGCTATAAATTTTACTAGAACAACAAAATCCAGTGACTGGGAAAACACAATTAAAACAAAAATTGATGAGTATTCAAAGATGCAAAAAATTCCCACAAGGAGTTACTTGAATATTGAATCAAGATGCTTTAAGCCTTCATTAGAAAAAAATTTAGCTCAGGGTAAAAAAAGGGGGAGGGTTGAGGAGGGAAAACTTTCTCCTTTTCCTGTTCTCATGAAAGGAAAAGTGTGGTCCGTGTGATAATTCACTTCCTGCTGTCAAAGCTAGTTCCAAGCAAAAGGCAACTGGAAGGAGGCCAGATTAGCACTCTTCAGCATTTCCATGACATTCTAAATTTGGGTATCTAAATGTTCTTTACAAATAAGAATGGAATGCAGTGTCACAACGCCCTAGTGAGAATTAGGTAACAATTCCCCTCGTTTTACTGATGGCAAACTGGGGCACAGACAGGTTAAAGAGGATACATGGGGCTTTTTTTGTAAGTTAGGCTCTAGGCCCTTTGTATTGCCAAGACTGAAAGCAGTACTTTGAAAATAATTTGTGTTTGTTTTACTATAAATGAACAGAAGGTGATTTGGTGACTTTTAATTGGCCACACAAAATTAATGACAGGTTCAGGTTAGTGGGCTGACCTATGGATACACCTCTTTTATCTCACCCTCACCAGTGTAACTGAGAGAAGAGGGAGGTCCCTGATTTGGAAGTAACAAACCTTCTGCATTGGTCACAATGCCAAGGTGGCTTTTTTCCCCCCTCTTTTGTTTCTAGCCCACTTCTACAAAACCCTTAAACTATTTGGGATCGATGGCTTTGTGATCAGTGGAACAATGACCATTTTAAAAAATGTATTGCTATTCCTGAAAATAGTTCTTTGGAATAGCCCTTTGAACTATGCAGAACTGCTTTTGAGCATGTATTTGTAGTGAGAAGCGTGCTTAAGGGTGCAGATCCACAACAGCTCTTTGTTAAAGCCAGTTTAGAGGGTCTCTTCTTGCTCTAGCCACTCATCCCTGCCTCCAAGTCATCACTATTTCCTCAGAACAGGACAGCTAAAATTATCAGCATTAAAAAAAAAAACCAAAACAAAAATAACATATAATTCAAGGCAATCTCATTTTAAAAAAAATAATACTCTGATATAGTAAAAGATGGAAAGATCCCCAATATGTCTAAAGAAAAAGAATGATGGAGCTGAATCCTAACTGTGAATTTCATCATTTATTTTAATTTTGTCTTATTTCTTCCTAGTTAAACCTTTTCACTCAGTCGAACTCCAGAGTTTTTGAATCCCACAGTTTTAACAGCATTCTCAATCAGCCAACACGCTATCAGGTAAGTACCTACAGTGATCACTGTTCTGAGTAATAGAACTGTGAGAAGGTTCTAGCAGAATTTTGTGTTTCAAGTACATTTTGCCTTCACCAGAGAAAGAAAACCTGCTGTAGAAATCAAACTCTAGGATGCTCCTTGAAGAAAAAGACAATTATTTTTTTCAAGCGCCATTATTTGAAGCATTTCAAAACTAGCTCATACAGTACTTAAAATTTGTCTTTGATGTCCCAGTTGGGAAAGTGTGAGGAGCAAACATCTGAAACTGGTTTCTGGGAAAAGGATGTGAAAGCTGAGTAGGTTGGCTGCTTCCCTTCCTTTCTCAGCATGCCCTCAGAAAAGCCCATGTGAGGCAACTGCTTCATCTGGGGCTGTTCATTCTTTCTCTTAGGCAGATGTGACAGAGAGAGCTAAGAAAGAAAAATGAACAATGTTTAATTATATAATCTCACCTGATTATATAACTGTTTTAATCTGGCAGCAAATAATGAAGAGACTGATCAAACGTTATGTTCTGAAAGCACAAGTGGACAAAGAAAATGATGAAGTCAATGAAGGTAAGAAAAAAGACTGTCTGCAATATTCAGAGATAATTTTTTCATCTTGTATTAGGAACCAGTATTACAGTGATGCATGGGGCTTTTGAGTGAAAAGAGGGATTATTTCTATTTCACATGCACTGAGGCTCAGATAGTAATGGAAGTATGCCCATGTCATCAAAAAAATGGAAAAGTAGGACTAAAGAAGCAGAACTGAGAAATATTATGGGTCCCATTTTACAGATAGAAGATGAGAGCACAGACATAATGCACAGAGGAGATCTGTGAAGGAGCCACTAACTGTATTCACACTTCCAGAGTCCTAATCAAAGCTGCAGGATCTTTCTCTCTGTTTCATCCAACTGAACACACAATTACACACAATTTACCACTTCACACCATGAACTACTTGTCTTGCCTTCCTTCATAAAGCTGTGACGAATAATCACCTGTGAAGCTGCCCATCATTAAACAAAGCTCCACAGTCAGCTGTGTGGTGATAAAAAATGACAAATGTAACCACTATTTTAGTGGGAAACCTTTGGAGAAACAATGGATCTGAGCTCCCTGGCAGCTGTGAGAGGTGTATGCTCCAGGTGCACACCCTAACTCACCACTGGGATGAGATTATGGCAGATGTTGTCCTCCTTCCTCCAGCCTTCCAGGAATGAAACACGGGCCTGCAGTCCAACAGGGAAACTCTTGTGCTCTGGGCAGATCCCCAAACAAAAACTCTAGCTAGAATGTTACCAAGCAATAGAGTGATGCAGTGATGGACAGCCTGGGGTCAGATGTTTTACTGGCGTGGCAGCATCAGGCAGCTGTGTGCATATGTGGTGTGAGGGGCCTAAAAGAGCTGCTCAGCCCTCAGCTAAGGCAGCAAAGCTTCTGTTTTGCTCCTTAGTTGCTCTCAGCTTACCTATAACTCTCTGCAGCGAAAAGCAGGGAGCAAAAAAAGATTAAATTAAATCCCCCTCTGTGCCTTCAAAAGGCAGCATTGTGCACTGACTGTTATCCTGACACTTCCCCATCCTGTGTGGCTGTACAGAGCTGTGATTGTCAGTGACAAAAGCAGAAAGGCTCCTAACAGTGAATCCTCTCAGTGTGCTGCTCTCCTGAATTCCCACTGCTTTCCTCCTGTTCCTGCTCTGTGATGTAGGAAATCATCTGCCTAGTGACTGATGAAAAGACTGTTCTGCCACCAGCAGTGCCAGCCTTTTCCAGGTCCCTGATGCCACTTTGGTGTTGGCAGAGATGTGTTTCAATTAGCAAGACAGCGCAGAAGAATCAGGGTTTGCTGACATCATGGTTCTGGCTTTGGCACCAGGTTTTGTAGAAGAAAGTCCACTTTGAGCAGGGCAGGTAACCCTTTGAGTTTCACTCTTCAGCTGCACAGCCAAGCCAGTGCTCTGTGTCCTGAGCGTCTCATTGGTACCCAAAGTATAGATCCAGCCTCTGAAGACACAACTTTTGAAGTTTGCTATACCCTGAATAGAAAACAGACCTTTCTATGTGCTACAACTACTTGAACAAAAGTCATGGGATTTTTCCCTGTCCTGCATCACTAGAGAATTTAGGTGCATCTTCATACTCCTGTATGTCATACATGACAAATAATTTCCAGGTAATGTATAAGAATTCACATCCCTCACACTTGCTGGAAGAAATGTACTTGAACATTTTAAAAAGCTTTTGCTCTTTAACTGAATATCCTACAATGGAAAACATCCTGCTGCTTATTACAAGCCTGGATTTGACAGCTGTCTTTGTTTAAATGCATTTTTTATATTTGTGTCAGATTGTAACATAATGTTAAATTGGTTGACTTTTTCTAATTCCAAGGATGTTGGTAAGGAAGAGGAGAGAGACTCAGAAGCTGTGAGTTTTACTGCCAGCTCTGCCACACTTTTCCTTTGTGATTTCGGCACATCCCTTCAGAAAAAAACCTCTTTTCCTTTTCTCACTAAAAAGGAGATACTAATATTTACCAGCTGTTCAGCAGTGTTGGTGTGATTAATTCATTAACCTTTGTACAGCCCTCTGTGAATCTTTGGTGTTCTGTATACACGTGGAGCACAATGTGAGACCTCATGGACTGTTAACATTCCTTTGGTACTCTTTAGGGATGGAGACATGTCTCACTGAGAATGAAGAAGAGGTAAATCCTCCTGACCCATCCTGTACCTGCTCTCATGAACATTTTGGGATGATAATCTGAAATAGGCACTCATGTGACTTAACAGAAGAGTATTGACTGAATGTTAAACTTTGCTAACAAGTGTTTCTTTCCATTATCAATACAGGTGAATTAAAGGAAATCAAACAGGACATCTCCAGTCTTCGCTACGAACTGTTGGAGGATAAATCCCAAGCAACAGAAGAGTTGGCAATTTTAATACACAAACTCAGTGAGAAACTAAATCCTAATATGCTGAGGTGTGAATGATTCAACAAAGGAACCGTGGCTTCGACTACAGCACAACTATTTATTGGCAATAATATTTCAGTATCTTATACTTGAAAAAATGTATTGTAGATTTTTAGCACTAAATAACTTTATGTACAGCTTCTCTGGAATTTAGTCTTAGGAACTTTTATTAACTCACCACAAAAAGATTGCTCTTTTCATTTTAATTGTCTAAAAGCAAGAACGATCATAACATTTTTTTTTTTGCATTTATGCATTAAAAAGGTATAATGGTATCGATTGCTGATATTTTAACAGGTTTATGACTACATATGGAGAATTCTTTGCACTAAATTTGCAAGACAAAAAATTAACAGATACAGCGTAATACTCTGTTCCTTGCAGTGTCCAGGTACAAAATAGGATTTTTCATACTACAATAAACCAACTAGAGATGAGTGGAGGATTACTTGAAATCTTTGTGCTTTATTAGTGGTGCTAGTAACGCGTGTAAGCCCAGAACTCATGATTATGACCACAAGGAGTTGCTGAGAACCAGGTAAGCGTGAATGTCATGGCAGCAGCACTGTTTAACATGTCTGTGTATACACGTACCCGCACCGACGCTTTCTTCATTCAGGGTATTTACTCTGCGACAAGGAAGGATTTTTTTTTTTTTTTTTAAACCCAGACTCCGTACAGGGCTGGTATTTTTGGCTTCGTTGTTAAATAACGCATTCCTCCTGCACGGATGCGTCGCGCTGGTTCGGCACCGAGCCCGGGATATTCCTTAGGGACATTCCCGGCGGAGCCGTCGCTGCCACCC
>VWZT01000570.1:749246-766184 GCA_013397055.1 Pachycephala philippinensis
GGAGTCACGGCGCAGAAGACGATGAGGCTGCTGCCCGCCTCCGGGAAGAAGGCCACGCAGAAGGTACCGCCTGGTGCCGCGGGCTCCCGCGCGAGGCTTCTCTGCCTCTCCCGTGCTGTGCTTCATCTATCGTTAATCGTCTCCAGAGTTTCCTTAGATAGAGGACGTCATAGGGAAAGACTATGCAACCCCATTTTGGGGGTTTGGGAAACATTTTTTTTTGGAAAAAATAGAAAAAATAAATCTGAATTTGTGATTGGAAAGCTTTCAGAACCAGGAAGGAATTTTTGTAGTTTACGGCGTTGCTGAAACCACAAGGGAGTTCTTCTATATTTCTCTGTTTTGGTTTTACTAACACTTAAGACTAGAGGAAATAGCCTGAAGCTAAAACGGGAAAATCAGATTAGGCATTAGAAAAAATGTTTTACTGTTAGCTTGGTCAAGCATTGGAATAGTCTTCCCAGGGAGGTGGTGGAGTCACCATCCGTGGAGGTGTTTCAGAGGTGTCTGGATGTGGTGCTGGGGGATGTGGTTTAGGGTTTACAGTAATAATGACAACGTGATGGTTGGACTTGATGATCTTAAAGGTCTCTTCCGACCTTAATGATTCTATGAAATACTTCTTTTTAAGGTTCTCTTAATATAAGTTCAAATTAAGGAAACCTAGTTAAGGAAACTCAATAAAAGTAAGAGTGGGGTTTTTTTTCTTTCAATAATAAAGCCCTAATGTGAAAACAACTCTTCCCAAATATGCCTTCACCTCATGGTCGCTGGGGTTTACAAGTAGAAGCAGGAAAAGGACTGTAAATGCCTTTACTTGAGCTGCTCTTCAGTGTCCTATCTATAGCACTTTATACAGATTTCTGAAGTATACTCCCATATGTAATTAAGTAGTCTAGAATTTTGAGTATTAAATATATAAAAATATAAATAATTTTACAATAGGGGGCCTATTTACAGTATCATGTAGTGACAGGACAAGGGGGAATGGCTTCAAATTGACAGAGAGTAGATTTAGATGAGATATTAGGAAGAAATTGTTCCCTGTGAGGGTGGTGAGGCACTGGCACAGGGTACCCAGAGAAGCTGTGGATGCCCCATCCCTGGCAGTGTCCAAGGCCAGGATGGACAGGGCTCTGAGCAACCTGGGATAGTGGAAGGTGTCCCATGGCAGGGGGTTGGAGCTGAATGATCTTTAAGGTCCCTTCCAACCCAAACAATTCTGTGATTCTATGAATACAAGAAAAGCATTATTTGAAAACAAAGTTTGTGTGTAATAAAAAATAATAATGTATTATACTTTTGAAGGTGGTTGTTGGAGATCAGGATGGTGTCGTTACGTGTTTTGGCATAAAAAAGGGGGAAGCTGTGGTAAGTGGAAATGTTCTATTTAAAATTTTATTTTTAAAATATTCTTCCCAGTGAACTTTGAAAGTCCCTTTTTTATTGACATGGCAAATAAGATACCTGTGGAAGGTGTCTAGGTAGAGCTGTGGACTGATGCCTAACTGTGGTGAGGGCATGGTGCTTGGTCATGCACAGGGTCCTCCACAGCTACAGAGGCAGACACTAATGTGGATCATCACAGAAAAAGTAATTTCCACACATTTTGCACTTCAGTTACATTGGGCTTAAGTCTGTACACATGCACAATTACTGTAACGGGACAAAAACCTGCAGAGATTCATTAAATCACCTTAGGGATTTGGACAAACTGATTGCTTGTTATGCCCAGCTCAATAAAAAATTATTTTCTTTCATGGGTTTTCTTTTCCTCTCCAGGAAGTTCATGGTTAGCTCATAAGGATCCTGTAGCAATACAAATAAATCTGTGTAGGCTTCTGGAATAAGAATGTTACGTGTGAGAGAGAGGGAATGTGTGTGTTGTTCTTTAAAATAAAAAACAAACCACAAACAAAACAGCTGACAGCAGTGCTGATTTTTTCCCATAAATGAAGTAATAAAGGCCTAATTCATTACATTTTAAAGCTTTTTATGTTTATTTACTTATAAAATGCTTGGTTGCTCTGTGATGCTGAAGATAAATATACAGATTATTTTTGTCTGTGTACAATGCATCGCATCTTAGTTTTGCCAGAAATTGTAAAGCAAATTTCTTATCCTTTATGTTAAAAACTTAACATAAATATGATACTATGATGGTGAAAATTGCTTTTCTGTTGACAGCCAGTGTTCAAGACGCTGCCAGGACAAAAAATCTCCAGACTGGAGCTGGGAGGAGCTCTTAATACACCACAGGAGAAAATTTTTGTGGCTATAGGATCGGAAGTCAGAGGTTTCACAAAAAGAGGGAAGCAGTTTCTTTCCTTTGAAACTAACCTTACTGAAAGCATCAAAGCTATGTATGTATGATATTTTGCATTTTTTTGAGAGCTGTAGCAGATTGTTAGTTTATGATTTGATGAAATAATTTAAAGCATATTGTGTAGGTGACACTTTAAGTGCCAGTCCAGCTTCAGCTTGTGCTGTGACTTGTAGCAGGAATTTGGAATATCATGGAGAAATTTTGGAAGTGTAAGGGGAATTGGGAGGGGTCTGGAGGCACTCACAGCAGTGCAAAATCCAAGTGAGCAGAGCTGGGGTTATTGCCACAGTGTGTCCTGTCCACACACCTCCTGAAGCTAAATATTTTGGGTGGTGTTGTAAGATGCTGCCATAGACAAATCAGCTTGAGAAGAATTAATATAATGAAAAATACAGTAATGAAATTTCTATAAAGATATTCTTAGAAATTTACCTGAAGATGAAGTAGAAATGTGAGAGCTGTAGAAACCACGTGGTTTTGATATTTATAAGGAACTTTTAAAGCTGGAACAGCTTGCAGGGCCCCACAATACCTTGGAGCTGCAAGCACAATAGAGATAAAAATATAAAAGCATAAAAGACTGTAGCTGCATCAAAATGCTACAGGAAGTGTTTTCTTTTCCTCAGGTACATTTCAGGAGCAGATCTCTTCCTCTGTGCAAGCTACATCTATAACCATTACTGTGACTGCAAGGACCAGCACTACTTCCTCTCAGGAGATAAAATCAATGATGTTCTCTGCCTCCCTGTAGACAAAGTGAACTGCATCACACCTGTGCTTGCGTGTCAGGACAGAGTCCTCAGGGTCTTACAGGTTAAAATGTTTCCTTCTTTATGTTTTATGTATTGATGCTATGGAATTGGACTAATTATTAAGGGAATCAGCATATCAGCGTGGCTTAAACATCATAAGGATCAGTGTATTGTGCTTTACTTGGCAGTGTTGCTGCTGGTGCATTCCCTTTCTTCTGTTTTTTTAAAGGAAAATCATCATCATAAACTTGAAAAAAATTAATAAAATTTTAGGATTAATAAAACCACTATAAACAGGGTTTGGAATTCATAGGTGGAAGTAGATGACAGATTGGTTCCTTCTAACTAAAAGTGCTCACATACACATTTAATTTCCTTAAGTCTTTATCACTTTGGAAATTCTTGCTCTCATAAATTACTCTTGCGACAAGTCTGAGTGATGCTAAGTGGTTTAACAAATTAAATTGCCAGATGAGTTCCTGGACCATTTTTAATGATAACAACACATTTCAAGAACCCTATGTTTTATTTCTACAAACTTCACCCTGTTTTTGGCTAAGAAATCCCGTAACAGTTTGAATAAGTAAATCTTACCTGTTAGTATGATCCATAATAACTTTGTCATTGTGGGCCTTTGGTTTGGTTTGTGGCTGGTGTTTTGGGGTTGTTCTTTTTTTGTTGTTTTGGTTGTGGGTTTTTTTGGTTTTTTTAACAAATTCATTTAAGATTGTTCTGTTTGTCTTCAGGGATCCGATTTGCTGTATGAAGTAGAAGTTCCTGGACCACCTACTGTTCTTGCTCTGAGCAATGGAAATGGGGGTAACAAGATTTTGAATACACACATAACTAAATAATGTTCTTTTACTATATTTTGAAGGTTTATAGCTTGTCTTTGTTAATTATTTTGTCTTGATTATTAAGCTGAAGTTACAAATTCAGCAGGAAACTGTGAAGTAATTTTTTGACATTGCATTAAATACAGACACATAGATCTGACTGTTTTAGACAGTTCTGAATTACATTCACATTCAGTTGAAGGCCTCTTAGAACAGCAGTGAGATGTGAGGGGTCTCACTGTGTAAATACAAACTGGACTTTTGGGGGCCATGTCCAGGTTTTGGGTTTGTGTTTCTCTTAGACATGGATTTCCATAACTGGAATGCATGGATGGTTAAGAATATGGAGTAGAGCTGACATAAACTAAGACTGGAAGGTTCAAACTTAAAATAGTTTGATCATCCTTCTTGCTAATCTGCTCTAACCTCATAGAAATCGCTTTAGGGTGTTAATCTGGTGCTTAATTTAGTTTCAGTTAGATTGTGTGACAAACATCCAGAGCTGGTTTGGAAAAGTAGTTCTTAATTGCTGAAATTTTGGCATAACATTCACTGTTGGGGGTGTGTTCTGAAAGGATTTCTCTGTTTTTCTCCTGTAAAGGCCATTGAATAGCCCAACTTCGCAGAAATATAAAGTATTGGATTTTGAGTGGTTTTTAGGCAGAACTCCAGTGCAGGGGTGCAGCCATACACAGAACAGTGATAGCCATGAGGAAATGATCAGAGTTATCGCAGCTTTCATGGATTTGGTTTTGGGTTTGAAGCCTGACAGTTCTTTTGCACATCATTAATTTAATGTTTTCTTTTCCCATGGGCTGTGAGAGTGTAACTACACAACATTTTAAAATCAGTGTACATGATCTTATCCATTCTAAATTCAGCTTCTGTGTTTAGGTGATTCTGGGGAAGAAATTGTGTATGGAACTTCTGATGGGAAACTGGGTCTCACCCAGATTACTGGTACCAAGGCAATACCGAAGTGGGAAGTTGGAAATGAAAAGAAGAGAGGAGGTATGTATCTCAATCTCTCCCTCCTTTGTTTTCCAGCATACCTGAGGGTTTGCTGTAAGTAGGATAATCAGGAAAGCTGTTCATTGCTAGCTTTGGAGGCGTATTGTGGTTATGTCAGTATGTGAAACTAATATGACCAAGGTCTCTTTCAGTTTTCTGATTTTCTGACAAATACTTTTAATCAGTTTGTCTTGCTTTGGGTTTTGTGTTTGTATTATTTCCAGTATTTTAGCAAGCTTTTGCTTTTACACTATTTTTAAAGTGGCGTCTGTAAAACAGTGTTGGTTCAAATATGATTGACTGAGATGTTTATCATTTTTCTATTTTTAAGTGTGTGTATATTTGGCAAATACACATGCCAGATTTATCAGGTGTTCAGTGGTTTTAAGGTCTCTAAAGAGTCATGAGGAGGGGTTTTGTCTGCAGGTGGAATATGTCTCCACAATAAGGTCTAGCTGATCAAAACTTACCCAGTTTTGGGTACCCATACCCATACCCTTGGTATGCTGCTTCTGCAGCATCGGTGAGCCCATACTGCTTTGTAAAGGAGAAGATCAGGAATGGAATGTATATATACATTTTTATTTAATTATAAGAGTTTTCACCACATTATTTTCTTTAAATGCTTCCTCGTATGTCTTTAGTCTTTCTATGAAATATGGAGCCATAAAAGTTAACCTTGAACCTGAAGCACAGCGGAGGGACTTCAGCCCTCTCGAGGACTCATCCAGAAATGTCATAATTAACGCCTTAAAAGCTGACCAGGGGTCTCCTTCCATGTAACTGAGTGTGGCCTGTGTATGATTGTGTCATAAATTAATAAAGGTGAAGCAAATGGCTTTGTTTTCTTCTTTGTTAGGTATTCTGTGTATTGATAGTTTTGACATTCTGGGAGATGGAGTTAAGCAATTACTTGTTGGACGAGATGATGGAATGATAGAGATCTATAACTTTGAGAGTGCTGATGATCCTGTCCTTCGACATGATTATGTAAGTCCACATCCTTCATATTCTGCTGGAAAAAGACATTAATTAAAATAAATAATCTCTATTGCAAAACTTGCGTGATCATTACTGCTAAAATACGTGGTTTGTTTTTAATTTAAGAGGTTTGTATCATTGACCATATGAACTTGTAATCAGTATGGTAACCATGTAAGAACCAGAAAGTGAAGTAGTCCTGATTTGAGCAAAAATCAAAATAATGTAGAGAGTGTGTGTTAAAGTTTTGCCTCAGTTGACTGCTGGGTGTAACCTAATACAGAGCTGCTCTCTCAGTGAAAAAACTGAGAGTGTTGTGTGTAGTGTGTGATTTACAGATTAATACATGGAAGCTGTCAGGGCTTCACTGAGCATAATTGGTTATCAATTGTTTAAAATAGTAGTTGGATCCAGAGTGATCATTTCATTTCAGTCAGATTGCTAATTCCTGCTAGAAAAACATTGTCTATCAGTGTTTTGCTTTCAACTTCTTAATGTGTTTGTTATGTGGAGTAGAATCTTCTAAAAACTTCTAAAATGAGTGCAGTGATATTTCCCTCTGCTTGAATGTGTTTATTTGAAGGCTTTATCAGAGAGCATTGCATCAATCCAGGGTGGCTGTGTGGGAAAAGATGGCTATGATGAAATTTTAGCAGCAACTTACTCAGGTAAGCTTCACATCTCTGCCACAATAAATGCCACGTGTGGTGAGGTGATAAAATGAAGCAGGTTATGTTGTTAGTGCAGCTCACATCTCTTAAATTTTGTGTTCTGATTGGAACCAGAACAACGTTTTGTTGAAAAGATCTCTTCTGATTTAATATTTACACTTAAAAAAAAAAAGTTTCCAGCACTGAAACTATGGGGATTTTATGTTTTAATATATTCATCATGTGTAACAGTGACTGACTATACTTTGGTGTAAACTGCTGCCTTACTATGATGAAATAATGAGTATGTCTGAAGGAATTATTCATGATTTTTTTATATATATGAAAAATGGTGATAGACAAGCCTGTTTTTCTTTTATTTTTCTGTCTTTTATGTAATTTCATTCCTCTTCAGCTTCACAGTGCTTTAAATGGGGTTGATTTTGATTTTACTAGAAAATAAAACTCCCCTGTGTGAGGCATCTCAGCAGCTCCTCTGTAAGACTTGAGCTATTGGCCTGACTGTAACAGAGGCCATGATAAACATGCTTCATATGTCAGCTGCTGGGAGCTAAAATATTGCTAATTCTCTCTCTTTAGTTACCTTCAGTTCTCAAATTTAACCTGTGAAAACTTCTTGTAGTGAAAATCATGTCAATTTGGCAAGATACCATCCTCAGTCAGTTACTGAGAAATAATGGTGTTCCAATTACCTCTTTTAAACATTTTTGGGTAATCAAAAGACCCTTACACCTGACCTCATATGAATTGCTCTGGTATGATTGGCCACAGTACTGTTGCAGCCTGAGTCCTTTGTGGCTTCTTTTAGTGGGAATGTTGTAAATATCCATGGATCATAGAAGAAGGGGAAAAAGTGAAAGCTTGTGTTCCCCTGTGGGCTTTCCAAGGTGAATTCTGGTAGGATGTGCACTAGGCTGATTTTGGCAGGTACCCAGAACTATGAAGACCCATTCATGTCTGTATATCATGCCTGAGGTATCAGAATGTAATCAATTAGTATTTACTTCTATAAATAAATGTAATTTAGTAAGCAAAAATATAATTTTTATCAAGCAGCAGCATTCAATCTCTAAGCCCACTGAGCAGCATACAGTTTGTTATAAACACATTGCACAGCTTTTGTTTTGCTTTCAGCTGTAGTAGTGCCAATAATTCAAGGTTTTGTCAGAGGAAGAGAGATGAGAAAAAATCAAAGTGCTCAGTTAAAAACTGTCGCAGAGGGATTTATTGCTCAAAGTACTTAATGAAAAAGAATAAGTAATGTTTTCCAGTTTAAGAATGAAACCCATAAAAAATGATGCTCAGAGTCTAGGATTAATCCTACAAAAAAGGATTAAATTAGGCTCAATTCTCTCTACCCAGTGTGTGGAAAAAAATCCCTCCACACATACAATAGCTGAGTGTAGAATTTTCTTTTTAGCTTATAAGGAATATAAACTTCATATATTGGTTTAGGCTGGCTGACAGGACTGACTACAGAACCTGTCCATAGAGAAGGTGGATCAGGTGAAGAACTAAAATTAAGTCAAGAAATGCAGAGCAAGATTTCATCCTTAAGGTAATTGCGCTAGAAAGAAATTTAAATGGAAGAATTGAAATGTTAAAAGCTGAAATGTCATCTCTGCTTCCTATCTCGCTGGATTTTCTTTGTCATTAATATATCTAGAAGTAGAATCAAACCTTTTCAAAGTAGAAATGAATAGCAGAAATGAAATTACTCCTTTCACGGTCTTTTTCTATCTTGCCTTCACATGATGATGTCTTAATGCTTTCTGCCTCAGTATCAGCAAAGATAAGATTCCTTTCTTCTGTGCTGCTCTATAGCTTCTAAATGATGGCAGGAAAGAAGTCACTACCATATTATTCAAAATGCATTGTACTCTTGAAGGAAAAAGATTGTCCTTTCCTGTGTCTCAAGAAACCTCTTTTGGCAAGGAACCTGTAAAATCTACGTGTCCATGTGATAGAGTTTATATTTTATCTACAATAAGTACATGGAAGGGGAGTCATTAGTCACTTCTGGCTGGAAAATTGAGGACAGGAGATAAACATGATTGCCTTGCAAGTTTAATCTACTTAATTTCTAGGGTAGCTTTTACAGTTGCCTTTTTGAAAGACATTATGAGTGGTTTCCCTTTTCTAGGAATGAATTGGAACAATTGCAGATAAAAGTGCTTCAGGAACGGGAGAAATACCAGCAGTCCTCTCAATCCAGCACTGCAGTTTCCTCAGTACCTGCTTTCAGTGTGAATGACAAGTTCACACTGAACAAGGATGATGCCAGCTACAGCCTCATCTTGGAGGTGCAGACAGCCATAGATAATGTCCTGGTGCAGGTCAGTGGGGCTTTGTTCTTGTTGGCTTTCTTGATGCATAAAGAAACCACTCAGAGACTTTCTAGTTCAAAAAGCCAAGTTATAGCATCTTAAGTACCTGGTTTTTTAAGTCTCAATTGTTGCAAGCAGGAACTGAAGTGTTGAATGTTGCAATAATGAACTAACTGCTGTAAATGCTTGTTGGGGAACAAATAGAACAAACTTTTATTGAGCAGAGCAACATTACATTACCAAAATAAACCACAGTGCCTGCTGTAACAGAAGATTTCTTTGTAGTTTTGTGTTTGCTTTTGCATGTCCTTATTTAAACACCAATTAAATGAGGTGCCCGTTCTCACTTGCCAGTTAAGTACCCTCTGTAGTGGAAAATTAATTTCAGAATGTTATGGGCCACCTGTGCACTTGCAGTGTGGAAAAACATCTGATTTGTGTGCAGTTGGGGAGAAATACTCCTGCCCATCACAGCAACCTTAATTAATTATTCCTCCTACTGTATCAGCTGAAATTAATGTCATCTTTGGTAGTCAGAGTAACAGTACTGAATTACCTTCTTTTGGGAAATGCATGAGAAGAAAAAATGTGACGAGGAATTTCTGAGGCGAGTTTGCTACAACAAATGGGAAAGAACTACTGTGGGATTTTATTTTTCACTTCTTAGTAAAAATCCTGTTTTTATTAAGGATGTTACAGAGCAATGCTAAGATACAGCTAATTTGCCACTCTATAATATCTGATGTTTCCATAGCGAAATGGGGAATAATGAAATTGTTTAATCTACCTTTCATGTCTGAAAGATGGTTACAGATTTTACTCTGAAGTTGTGGTAAGCCAGCCCCCCAGGAGTTCAGGACTCTGTAAGGGAATAAGAGAAAGATCATCATGTTACTCCAGGATTAAGTAGTAAGCTGCATGTCTGTTAGGCTTTTGCCTCTCAGATGGAGCAATCTTCTTGCCTCTCTCCTATTAAAAAGATTGATGACAGTTAGAGGATAAATGCACTTGGAGCTACTCAGAAACATAAGCTCTTTGTTTTTCCTTCCTCCTGTGTGCTGCAGAGTGATGCCCCACTAGACTTGCTGGATGTGGATAAAAATTCTGCCGTTGTTAGTTTTAGCAGCTGTGATTCTGAGGTGAGTGAAACAGAGATGCTGTTTGTAGAGATTGCATGGTGAAAACACTTAGTACTGTGTAGTAAAAATAAAACTTGGATTTATGTATCTCTGATTTTAAATACATTCAGTTAAACTGCTCTCTTGGTAATTGTGGAGAGCACAGCTTCATTAGAGGTACTGCAGAATTAGGAGATAGTAGCAGGTCCTGATGTAAGGCAAACCTAAGTATGTGCAAAAATATCTGCTGGCTTCCTTTTTTTTGTTGTTCCTGAGGAGGATTGTGAGAGACACATTCAGTATCTCTTCTCTGGATTTCATAGAGTCACATACATTTACTTCCGAGTAATTTAGGTGAAGAGTGTTATGTTGCTTATTTAGTTAATTTCTAAAAAATATCTTTAGAATGTGACAATTCTGCTGTGTGGGGAGTCAAATGTTTGCGTGCTTTTTGTAATATATAGTAACTACAGACTTAAATAGCTATAGAATTACTGTTGACACTGAGGGCCGGGGGGAAAATCCAGAAACTACCTTAGGATTTATGAAAACCTTCTGTAAAATCTTTTTCCTTCTAACAGTCCTTTATTTTAGTTTTAAGAACTGAATGTGCACATCATTGTTCTGCCCTGGAGCTCCCAGAAATCAGCTTTTTAGTTTAGGTTTCTTACCATTTCTGATGATTAATTTAGCACTTTTTCTGGTGTATTTTCTTACTGATCCTGCTTTAGTTTTTGAACGTTGAAGTAATTTTGCAGATGAGTGGGGCAGGCTGACATGCATTTTTCAGATGAAAAGTAGGTATCTATGTAATCTTTGTAGAGATATTAAAGAGTATAAGAGGCTTTGGTTGTATTCTCCTTACAGAGGGATTTTATTTTGTTTAAACTCTACCGTAATTAAAACTAATTGGAACATTCAGGGGAACCAAGATTGCTTTTTTTGTATTTAATTCTTGTAAATAGCTGTACATGCATAGCAAAAACTTTGCTGTAACATGTCAACAGTTAAAACAGAGCAGTAGGAATTTTGTGAATCCATAGGCCTATTTTGTATTATTTTCCTGTTTGGTTTTTCTTTCCTGTTTACAGCCAAATAGCAACTTTCTTCTTGCAACTTACAGATGCCAAGCAAATACAACAAGACTTGAACTTAAGGTAAAATGCTCAAAAATATCTTCCACAATAAATTAATGGTTATTCCTGCTTTGGAATGGAGAATTCCCTACCTGGAGCAGTCCATTTTCTACTGCTCTTTTTTTCCTGAGAACCTTCTAACCTGGGGCTTGTGTTCCTTTTTTATTTGTCTTAGGGTTTCTAAAAGCTTCTAAAAATATGTCAGAGGAGAGCCTGGGGTCCTTTTGAGTGTCCCTAAGATGAAAGCAGTGGGGATATCACAGATTGGGAACATACTGTTATGTTAAAGCAGAGGTATACTTAAAGCAGAGGGAGGTGTGGGAGAGAAAGCTCTGGCACTGTTTATCCTCTGAAGTGTTGGAAAGAAGTTACATTGGGAACTAAGAAGGAAATATAGACTCAATTTGTACTTTGGAGAGGAAGCAAATCCCATCATTCCATGCTTATTATACTTCAAGGCATGTGGGTGTTTAGGAGTTCATTTTTTTCAGATCCACCAAATTCACACATTTTATGGCAACCACCATGGGAAAGTAATGAAGGAAATCCTGATTAGGAAAATCCTCAGCCTGGTAATCTGATACATGTTTATGTGAAACTCTCAATTTTGAGGCTTTTTACTTTAGAATATCAGAAAATTAGTTAGTGGGTGTTATTTTATTAATATTTAATTCATCTAATCCAGCAGCACTTCATTGGACTCTGCTCCATTTAGTTTTAAAACTCATCTGCTTTCTTTATAGTGGCGCTACCAAGTAAATATAATACTCTAAATGTTCTTTAAGTACTACAGTATTTCTTTAACATACTTGCAATATTCACCAAATTTCCAAACAGTGGTAAAATAATCTTTTCCCTTTTCTTCTTTTTTGTGGGTCCTTCTTTTCCCTCTGCAGGTTCGCTCGATTGAAGGACAATATGGGACACTTCAGGCATATGTAACTCCCAGAATTCAACCAAAAACCTGTCAAGTTCATCAATATCAAATTAAACCACTCTCACTTCATCAGAGAACTCATTCTATTGACCAGGACAGGTATGTGCAAAGAAAAATCAATGCCTTTTTTCTCTTGGAAAAAATGACACAAGCCAGCAGAAACATTTGCTCTGTACATTTAAGTATGGAATTTCTAACCCCTAACCTACACTTTTGAGCCTGTAGTTCCATTTCATGGGTTTCTTAATAGAAATTACTGATTAAATAGGTTCTTTGCCATTCTTTATTCTTGTTTTGGAGTTATTTTTTCATTTTACTGCCCTGGGTTATAGTTCAGCCCCATGTGTAGAGCTGAGGGTGTGGTAGAAAGGAAACTCTCCTATGGAGGTAACTGTGTCTTTTCAGTTTCAGCCTCATTCTCTGCTCCACCCTTTTCCTCTAATTTTTTTCTCACGGCTAACTTGGCCCCAAAACTGAGCCAAGTTTTTTTTTACCTTTATCTCTCTGATACAGGAATTTAGTATTTTACACAATTTCTAATGGATATTTGCCCGCCCTCAGCTAACATCTCATATTGCCTCCAAGGATCTGCTTATTCAAACCAAAACTGAAAGACTGAAGGGATGATAGCAATGGCTTCAGTGTGCAAATGAGCTCCACGGTGCCTTGCTCTTGATAAAAATACCACATCTAGGGTTTACAGCATGGGAGGCTCTTGAGGCACTGTCTTAGTCATATTTGCTCTTGTCAGTTATTTACCTTTGTCCTAAATTTCAGGTTTGACAACTTCCAACGGGACATCAAAAACTTCCAACTTGTTTTTTTAGTCCAGATCTGACATGCCTAGTGGGAGGTAAAACTTGAATGTGCATATGTAGCTTTGCATCTTGAAGTACAGAAAAACAGCTGTAATCTGCAATATGTATCTGTCCTTAGGGAGAGACCTGACTTTTTACAGGGTGCTGATTAAAAGGAAACCACCACGTGGAACTAAATTTTTTTTACATGAGCAGTGTCCCTCCTTCTTAACTGCCTTTTTTCTTCTTTTAATTTCATAATGTCCCAGGCCCATGAATACACTGATGCTCAAAGGCCAGTTCAGTTTCGCTGAAATTCACTCCTGGGTTGTGTTTTGCTTGCCTGAGGTGCCTGAAAAGACTCCTGCTGGAGAGTGCATCACCTTTTATTTTCAGAACACCTTCCTGGGAACACAGCTTGAAGCTACCTACAGGTAAAATACAATTACTAAACCTAATGCGTGCATATGTATTTTAAGTTTGTTCGTTTAAAACTTTTCTTCCTTTATAGAAAAGGTGAGGGATATTTTAAATCTGACAACATCTCTACAATATCCATCCTCAAAGATGTGCTTTCCAAAGAGGCTACTAAAAGGAAGATTAATCTCAAGATATCATACGGTAAAAATTTTTTCTCTATTTTGTTGTCCTTTAGTTCATTTGATATACCCATAAATGAAGTATGTAGTACTCATTGCATCTTTTTTACTCCCTGCTAGATGTAAATGAAGAATCTGTGAGGCACACATTAAAGCTTATCCACCCTAAATTAGAGTATCAGCAGCTGCTGGCCAAGAAGGTTCACTTAATTGATGCTTTGAGAGTAAGTATCTGAACTCGTGGGGTTTGATTTTTATGGAGGATTATGCTGTCAGATACCAAACCATGGCTCAGGTCAGGCGTGTGTCATGTGGGGATCTGTTCCCTTTCTGTTCCCTTAAATTAAATTAAAGCATGTATTTTAAGTGTCCAGGAGACAGATTTCTTCAAGGAAAATTCTCTTTTTTGCTATATAACTAGTGAATAACATGTAAGATTACTGGCTGACGTTGATGATAGTTAAATTGGACAGTAGAAGGGCAGCCAGCTTTGTCACCTAATGTTCTCTTCTAGCCTGCTGTTATTTTCCAGCTCCTTTTGTCTCTCTTTCCACTAACATTTTAAATTTTTTAGATCACCCAGGCCAGATGCAACTTCTTTGCTTTGGAACTTCATACCATTGTCTCATAATTTCTGAATCATCTGCTTTTCAGTCTTTTGCTTAAAACCCTCCTCAACAGTCTTTGGGAGGTACCAGTTAGACAGCTTGTCTCAGTTCTTGGACTTCTTTTCCAACAACCAGGATTCTGCTGTTAAAAACTTGCCACCATCAAGTTGGTATTTTTTATTTAATGAGAGAGGAGGTGAAAATGGACAACCATTTCTCTCTTGTCCTTTTGGGGGCATCAAATACTTGTCAGAATTCTTTAGATAGTAGAAAAATTGGCTACCAATGAGAACAGTGTGAATCTTTATTATCACTTTTAAAATGGTTTTACTTGGGCATGGTTTGGCAAACCAGGGACGTAAACAGTAATAGAGGATTTAGTCTTAATGCATATTGTGTTTGCAATAATAATGGTGTGGTACATCTTGCTTGTTTTAGGCTTTTTTTAGACAGCAAATCTTTGACAAATGATTTTGTCACTGAGTTTTTGGATGATAACTTATTGATAGGCAGTAAAATAATCTAATGACTGATGGAAGCTGTTATCTCAGCAGACTCACAGTGCACAACATCATTACCTCTTGTCTAGAACAGAAGTGTCTTTCTCTGGAGGATAAAAGGATCTCTACTATTGACCATCCCAAACTGGTCTGCTGGCATTTTAGAAGAGGCCTTCAAAACTTCTTGCTGTCACAAATTGAGTGATAGTATCAGAGTTTACTTTTACCTTCAGACTTCAGCGTGTGCTACACTTTTTTAGGAATTTACCTTCATTTTTAGAATAAGTATGGTCAAGGCTTGAGTTTGTATGGTGTGATCCTGTTCTGGCTCAGAGCTGGAAGCTGTAATACACAGGATTTTGAGAATCCAGTCTATGAAGTAATAAGTGACATCTGGCATTTCATTAGAAGACTAGAAAGTGAGGCACTCTGAAAATAACACTTGTTAGAAGGGGATTGTCTTCCCTTTGAAGTACTTCCTTCTGACATACCTAAGCTTGATTTCTTCTTACATACCTGCTCTTATGATACCTACCTGCTGTTAGTTCTTACCATTTTAAACTGTCTTTGAGGAATTACAAGTTCATGAAGGGAACGTGGACTTCCTGCTCCCAAAATACCGCAGCATTTTGGAAGAGGCAGATCAGCTGCTGGAGGAATACAAGAGACAACCTGCACATCTCGAGAGACTTTATGGTTTGTTGATAATTCAGCTTTATTTAAATGGGGCTTAATGTCCAGAGACATGGCTGAAATAGACAGCAGCTTATATTTAGATGATTCTTGCCTTTATGGACACGGTTAAAGGTAATGTTCAAATTCAAGATGGCATTTAAGAATGTATAAAATTAAATTGTTTGGATTTCTTTACAATTAAACCATTGTTTAAAACGTGAAGTTAGAAAAGTCTTACAATAACTGGAATAGTTGGTACATAATCATGAGCTAAAAGTAGATACCTCCTGCTGAAAACAAAGCCAATTATAATTTCTGGAATTTTACCTTTGCAGGTATGATCACAGATCTCTTCATAGATAAATTTAAATTTAAAGGCACCAATGTGAAAACCAAAGTTCCTCTCCTTCTGGAAATTCTGGATGGCTGTGATCAAGATGGATTGATCGCTTTTTTTGATGCTGCCTGACAAGGAAAAAGCAGAGTAATTTTTCTGGTTTTAACCAAGGCATTTCAGTATCAAGACCAAAACACTTTTTAAGAAAAACACTTGTAGTCTTTTGTTGTACTGTCAGCTCTTAGGTTTTATTCTTATTTATTATCATATTGGATACAGTTGTAACGTTCGTATAAACTGTTGTGTATGTTAACTGTGTGCAGAGGTTTTATGTACAGTGTTGATATAATAGCTCCAGAACGATCAGATGTAAATACCAAATATCCTTTTGGCAAAAATGTTTTCTCTGCTGTTCAAGACTACATGGAGTAGCCTGTCCCCCCAGCTGCAAGAATGGATGAAGAAACTGGTTTCCAGAGACTTGGGTGGATTTGGGAGAAATCTGTGTGTTTAAGCTGCCTGTTGTGTTGAGAATGCGGTATGAGAACGTCACCAGACTTGATGTAGCTGGTGTATGAAGAGAGGGGGGGAACTCTGAAATTCAGACTGAAGACAGCTGCATTTCAACTCTTGTTTAGGGATGGATGGCATTAAACTTTCTCCACGCTTTCCCAGTGTCCCTGTGCTTCATTTCAAAACTCCACCTACCTTCTCACACGGTTTTATTTAAAATTAGAAGAGATGAAGCAGCTCGTGGAGATGGAGATCTGTTCACAACTATAAAAGTCCCACTCCATTGAAGTGGCATAGAACCATCAAGGGTGGAAGAGACCTTTGGGAGCATCACGTTCAACCATCAACTTACCATTATCACCGTAACCCCTAAACCACATCCCCCAGCACCAGATCCAGACATCTCTTAAACACCTCCAGGGATTGTGACTCCACCACCTCCCTGGGCAACCTTTTCCACCCTAACAGTGACAAAGTTTTTCCTAATTGTCTAATCTGAGGGCGGTGTGGCCCTGGCACAGGCCCTGCCCGGAGAACCTGTGGAGGCCCCATCCCTGGAAGTGTTCAAGGCCAGGTTGGATGGGGCTCTGAGCAACCTGGGCTAGTGGAAGGTGTCCTTGCCTATGGCAGGATGGTTGGAACAAGATTAGCTTTGTGGTCTGTGATTCTTTAATAATATAAACCTCCCCTGTCTGATCGTGAGGCCATTTCCTCTTGTCCCGTCACTGTGGGCACTTCACTACACCCTGCAGAGTGATGAGGTCTCCCCGCCCCGAGCCTGCTTTTCTCCCGACTAAACCCCCCCCTCCCTCCG
>VWZT01000570.1:766741-812226 GCA_013397055.1 Pachycephala philippinensis
CGGCGCTGGGGCTGCGTGCGGCCGTGTGTTCCCTGGGGGAGCGGCGGCCCCTGGCCCCCCTGGGCAACGCCATGGAGCTGAGCTTCGGTACGTGACACCCCGGGCGCCATGTAGGCCGCGTCCCACCTGGTCCCCCCTCAGGGCCTGCCCCCGGGAAGCGTGGAGGAATTCACCCAGGGAGTGATTTCCAGAGCCGGCTGGAGGGCTGTGGTTTGGGACATGGGCTGGTTTGCCTTGAGCCTGCCACCAGGATACAACAGCTCTTCAATCCAGCTGAGCCTCTGTGTTCTTATCCCCTTCTCTTTTAGGCGGTTTTATACTTTCTAACTTTAACTATCAGTACCTCATGAGAAAGCCAGATTACAGACAAGAGCAACCCATAAAGCCTCGCCCTTTGCTACCATTACGGAGTTGGAAGGGGACTTTACCCAGGCAGATCCCAAGATGTAATAGGTTTTTCTCGCAGGTTATATATTCTGTAGTGGTTGCAAGTGTTTTGAGCTCTTCCCAGTATGTGAAAAATGAGAACTGCCAGATCCATCTTCCGTAACACGTGTGAGTGTCTGAGGGCTGATTTCCCTGTGATCCATTTCTGCAGGCTACAAAAAGCTCTGGCACTCCAGCCCTGTTTTTAAACCACAATCTAAGCTTACAGGATCCACATCTATGTAACAAGGTAACACAGGGTGCACTGAGCACTACATAATTGCAAGAGAGTTTTCCATCCCTTTATTCTTAGCGGGAAGAAGAGAAAGGGGAAGGGGAAACTTCCCTGTTGCTGTAACATTTGATTTCCGTAAAGCCTGCTTGGCTCCCAGTCCAGCCGAATGAGCCCGCACAAGGTTCCCTGTGCTGTGAGGGAGTGGTGTGATGGTGCCCATTTTAACATGGCTGTTATCCTCTGCTTAGATTCTCCAAGTATTATGGATATTTCAATAACCTCAGAAACAGAAGAGAAAGCACCAAACGTTAATAATGTGCCAGACTATATCAGCGAAATCCATACATACCTGAGGGAAATGGAGGTGAGCTGCTGTATCTCTTCTTATTTGCATACAGCCCATGGGGGAAGAGTTTGGGGTGGAGAAATGCATCTGAGCGTGAGTTACCATGACAGTGACTAAATTAGAGCTTGCTAGAAAGGGAGAAATAAGAGCACGGGACCGGTTTATTGTGATAAAGCTGATTGTGCCATGCACAAGCTGGAAAGCAAGATTACAGAAATAGAACTTACTGATCCTAAACTCACCAGTGTTTACTTCTGATTTGTTAAACTGTGATAAATGGAGTTTAAACACTTGCTTCCCTACCAGCACGTGGTCCAACTCAACTTTATCTGTCATCTAAACCTACAGGTGAAATGCAAGCCCAAAATAGGTTACATGAAGAAACAACCTGATATCACGAACAACATGCGGGCTATTCTTGTGGACTGGCTGGTGGAAGTTGGAGAAGAATACAAATTACAGAATGAAACCCTGCACTTAGCTGTAAATTACATTGATAGGTTTCTTTCTTCCATGTCTGTTTTGAGAGGAAAACTTCAGCTTGTGGGTACTGCAGCTATGCTGCTGGCATCGTAAGTGAAATTGCTTCATTTCAAGTTCCACCTGCTGGTTTCATACAGATGAAAGTCTTGTGGCTGTCGCTGTTCTGTTGCCTAGAGCAGGACTGACTCGGGAGGGCTTCATACTGGGATAAAAATCAGGAGTTATCCACCTAAAAGCTTGGCGCTTATCTTTGTAGATTGCCTCTAGAGTGAGGATCCATTATTTCCAGCTGCAGCAGCCGGCATCTAAACAGTATTTGAGGCAATATGCATAAGGCATGTGAAAAGAAAGTTGTGCTTGCCTCAATGACTAGTTTAGTGGGTTGTTCTTGAGTTTCAGTAACTCCAAGTCCCAGATTCCTTAGTCCTAAATTATCATGCTGTTGTAGCTCTCTAAATTTAAATTCTGCTGATTCAAGAGCTACTGAACCAACTGCAGCAAACTTGTTTGGCACCAGTGCCCTGCTCCTTCCCAAACCAGGATTTAAATGAGCATTTCATTAAATGTTGGGGGTTATCTGCTTTTCTAGTACTCAATTATTTACTCATAAACGTTTCTCCTGGCAGAAAGTTTGAAGAGATCTACCCTCCTGAAGTAGCCGAGTTTGTCTACATCACAGATGACACCTACACCAAGAAGCAGGTCCTAAGGATGGAGCACTTAATTCTGAAGGTTTTGTCGTTTGACTTGGCGGCTCCAACAATCAACCAGTTCCTCACCCAGTACTTCCTACACCAGCAGACAGATGCTAAAGTGGAGAGTCTGTCAATGGTAAGTAAGAATTATTAGCTCAGCCCATGTAATTAGAGAGTTCTACTGCAGATTATTTATTGCACATATATATATGTATAACATATATACACGCTCCTCTAGAAGTGGTGGCCCACTCTTGGAAACTAACACTCCTATTGCCACTTACTGTTTGGGATACTCCATTCTTATCAGAAGCTGGCACTTGGCCTGGCTCAAGCATGCACCCTTACTCAGAGCAGGCAGAGATTAATGAACTTTAAATTGGGGGTTGTTGCACTGCTAGATAGGTGTTTTGCTCTCTTATCTACCGCTGCCACACCTACCCCCTCACACTTTGGCAAAAAAGGACTTTTGTTTTGGTTTTCCCCTCAACAAGCAGCAAGTCCTAAATCCAGAGGCTAATTTCTAGAGCAGAGCACAGACAACATTTCATGTGAAGTTATAATAAATCCTATCTGTACAGTAGGTACCAGAGCTCCTAAACAGAAGCCTTTGTCTCACTGTGCAAAGGTCAGACCTGACTATGCTCTTCCCTTTAGTTCTTATATGTCCCTACACATAAAAAATGCAAAAGCATGTGGTGGAATGCTGTTTGACAACAGGAGATGTTAAAGACGAAGTAAGTGGGAGCTAATAAAAGCTGTCCTTCCAACTGATGGCAGGATTGGAAGCTTAAGTTGTTAGGGTTCTAATGCAACTGTTAACTTTAGGAAGGAGATGATTGCCTTTCTTGTTTCCCTTGCAGTACCTGGGAGAGCTGAGTCTAATTGATGCTGATCCTTACCTGAAATACTTGCCATCAGTTATTGCTGCTGCAGCATTCCATCTGGCAGACTACACACTCACTGGACAAACCTGGGTATGTAGCACTCAAACACGAGCCTTTGCACACCTCTGTTTGTGTTCAGTGTATTTGTACACAGTGCTGAATGCTGGGGCTGGGCTGCAGGAATTGCAGCCCCTCTGCTCTGAGCCCTGTTCATTAGGGATTGCTCCCTGTGGTATTTGAAAAATGGGATGGGGGGTAATATGGTTTCAACAGGAAGCTAAAAACTCCACCATTGGTCGTCAGCGTAAGAGAACAGCAACATTCAAATGTCCCTCTCCCTTTCTTTTTTCCCCTCAGCCTGAATCCCTGTGCAAAGTAACTGGCTACACCCTTGAAGACATCAAGCCTTGCCTCATAGACCTACACAACACCTACCTCAACGCAGCCCAGCACACACAACAGTCCATAAGGGAAAAGTACAAGAGTACCAAGTGAGTATCCGTGGAGGTGTTAACACCTGAGTTGTACAAACACATAACTGCCTGGCAGGGTGTGGGATCCATCTTTTGAGTCTTCAGGCAGACTCAACTAACCAAATCCACCTCCTCAGTGAAAGAGGGACAAGACTCCCTGGGTTCTTCACGGTGGTTTGTAAAGCAATACTTGGCTTTCTGTTGCTGCCTGAACTGTCGGGTAGAAACTGGAGGAATTTTCTTGACATTCCTACAGTTGGTGATACCTAATGCTCCTAAAAATCTGTGTGGAGCATGGCAGCCAACAAGCCCCAGAATGACTCCTGCCTGGTGGGAAATGTGCTTCGCTGCAGTGTGTTATGCTGCTCTTTGTGGCAGAGAGCCCTTGAGCAAGATGACATCCTGCCTCTCTTTTTCCCTCTCTAGGTACCACGGAGTATCGCTCATTGACCCACCAGACACACTAAACTTATTGTAATAATCAAGAGACTGATCTTTTTAACAGATGTATATTAGCAGGAAACAATGTACAGTTTCAAACATGGTTCAGGACTCTAGATACGATCACTCAGAATACCAATACAGGCTTTGATGACTTCAATGATGAAGTTTAGTTTCATGTGGTTTTAATGTAAATCTTTTGTACATGCAATCTTGTTAAGAGTTTTAGCTGTGTTTTTATCAAAATGTTCTCTTCAGGCACCGAATTAACCACACAGGCCACATGAAGTCTGAGACTGCTTATCTAATTATAGACTAAATGTTAATATTAGCAGTGCATTATTATAGTAGGGCTTTTTCTCCTTCTGGGTAAGAAAGACTTGGACTCCACAGAGTATCAGTAGAATTTTTATACTGTCTAGTTTAAACTGAGACTTAGCATAGATCCAAAACGTGCCTTAATGGCTACAAAACTGGAAGAAACTCCGTGGCCATGAGGAGAACTCCTTGCTGGAACCGACTCATGAGGCTCTTTAGGACATGCCCCAATTGCTGTATAATGTAGTGCCAGATCTTCATCAGGGGAAAGGCTGAATGCTCTGCTGCAGGGACTGCACAGTTAAAACTCCTGCACCAGTTCATACCTCGTGCTTCCGCTACGCAGAACATGGTCTTGCTGTCAGTATTTTCTAGTCCAAGTGTAAAACTGATACTAATCTAAACCCATGGAGTTCCCACTGATGTGTTGGCTGTCCCAAAAGTCCATTGATGCCTACTGAGAAAATCAGTCCTCTGTGCTTGCCTTGTACCTCTTTAGTGGGGTGGTGGAGGGATTAAATTTCAGGGGGGTGAACTGCTGCTCTGTGCCCTCAAGGGCAGGGAATGTCTCCTGGCATGGATGGGTTGTGTGCAGAACAGCGTGAATTCTGTATACCCCTCATGCTTGGGAAGAGCTCCTCTGTGGCACACAGCAAAAATGTGCCGTATTTTTCCGTAGTTCTGGAACTGTTACATGAGCAAACTGGCATTTAATCAGCATTAGATCAAGTGGATGTTTACGTTCAGCCTGTGTAAATGGAGTGATGCTGCCCTGTACCTGCTGTTGTTTGCATGTGAAGCAGCGAGTGCACGGAAGTGGGCTGAATTAAGCCATTTCCAGGTTGGCTAATAAACAGTTTTTGTATCTGATGTTAGTGGTTTCGCCAATAGCTTAAAATCGCTGAGGGGTAGTACTGCCATCTTAAACTGGCATTCTTTTCTAAAGCTTTTTGGCAAGGGCTGCCCTGTGAAACCTGTGCCTCTTTGACTTGAAGTTGATTCAACACTGTCTCTCTGGTTATCTGGGCACCCAGCAGTATGAACTCCTCCTCACAGATGTCCAACAGCTGTTAGGGTGTGGGCTACTTGAAATAATTTCTTTAAAATCATCATCTGTCAGGCTGAGAAGCAGGTGTTAATGAGACACAACTCTGCGTCTAAAACAACTACGAAGTTACTACTCTGCCCTACCCTTGTGCTGCTGCCTGAGCCCTCCCTGAACCACCTCAATTACAAAACCAATGGAGTTGCGTGGTGGTCAAAAATCTGGTCAAAATATGCAGCTGAAGTGGCCTTTTTGGCCAATCTGAGCTTCTTAGGATGCACGTGGACTTTTACGCATTTTCTGATGGTTAATGAAGAACCACATTTAATTGTCCAACAGCCTTTATTTAGATTAATTTCAGTAGGCTGCCACTGAAATGTTAAAAGGAGCTGGGGACAGCCTGTGCAGTGTATCATGTCTGGTGCTTGGGGTTGGAAACACTTTAACCTTGCAGGAGAGGGAGTTTATATAGGGAGGAATGTGTTTTTCACTGTTTGAGACCTTGGAAGGGTAACTGGCAATGCTGACTGGCAGCTATTACTTGAAGATAACAGGCCACAGTGCTCTTCCTGGGAAACTGGGTTCTGCCTTCCCCTTCCTTTTTGTGGTATATTCCAAGACCACTGAGAAATAGGAACATTGGAGGTAACTTAAAGCAAGCTTGTGAATTATTCTCTCCAGAAAAAGAGCAGGTAGCAGTAGTTAGGTGAAAGGACTTCAGTGGGTTTTAGTATTAATTTAGTGCTTAATCAAAGAGCTGTGCTTGAGTTTCAATGGAACTTGTTCTGTTACTGTTCCCATAGCACAGAGGAAAATTCTTCCACGCTCCCTGAGCTTTATCTTCACCATTATCGACATGACTTCCTCTGCAGCCTAACAAAAAATCTTCAGTCAGGGACTGGCATCTCTGCCCAGCATGACAAAGTTCCTCCTTCCTCAGGGCAGCTCTTGCTTGTGCTATTAAGTACTGTCTTTTTCCACCTTCTCATTTTCCAAAGTTAATATGGGACAATTCCAGCTTCTGCTTCTAAGCTTTGAACAAAATATCCCAGGTTGTACTGTACTACTGTTAAGCCTATCCAGGTTAACTTCTAGTCCTTTCCAACTAAAGGCTCTAAGGGTTGTCAGGAAGAGATGTGTTATGTGGGAAGAGAGGACAGCAGTGCAAAAAATACTGTTCTTTTTTCTGAAGAAGTTTACAGTCTTGTGGTACTACGGAATTAAGAAGGAACTGCATCTTCACCCGTTTTTGTACTCAGGACAGTGACTTTGGGTTGGAAGACCTGACACTAATAAAATGCACTGGTTTAGCTCCTGGAGAAGAGAGGCTTTGTGTGTTGGTCCCTCTCTGAAAGAGCACAACTTGATTCAAGATTTGCCTGGCTGGGAGCAATTTGGGATTTTTTTTTTTTTTTTTTTTTTTAACATTAAGTTCTTAACCTGATTTGGGGAATGTAAAATCTGCAACAGTAACTTCTCTGCTGTTCACAGCTCATGTAACACTGAGGTCACCTGTAAAATAGCCCTGCTTCACTCTGTAAATATGTGTGTGTTTCCAGTGTCACTTGTTTGCAAACAAAGCGCCCAGATCAGGTATTCTGGAATCCTCCTTGTCTCTTTGTTGTGCCTGATCCTGAATTCAAAGCATAACTCTTTGCCTATAGTTCAAGAAGCATTCCTGTCTGTTGCATGTAATATTTAATTAAACTTTTAAAAAAACTCCACTGAAGTTCTGTGCTAGTTTGTTAAGTCCATGCATTTCTGGTGTTTTTCATACAAAGGGGTTTGAGTACAAGGTAAGGTGTGGAGTAACAGGGGCAAGAAGGTTTTAATCACAGCACATTTGATTTTCCCCTGGGAAGAAAGCTCAACTAGGTGAGTTTTTGCTGCAGTTGGATGCCAAACATGGGATTTCAGTTACAGGCACCGTTTTTTATTTAAATCTGTGTACAACAGTTTTAACATATACATAAAAGCAGAATCAGATATTGGGAGGGGAGGAAATAAAATATCTACAAAAATAAGCTCAGTAATAATACACCAAAATCCATATTATACAGCATTCCTGCAGGAGGGATGATGGCTTTAACGAGATGTTCTCTTCTTCCTTCTCCTTTTGTTAAATGCTTTCTTACTTGGATTTTCTTGTTTGGAGCTGGTCTGTGTTCTGTCACCAAACAACAGTTGTATCAGAGAAACTTACTGAATAGCTTTACTCTTTCAAAAGAACACAGGCTGATTATCCATGACTTGGCAACCTCCCACCCACCACATTTGGTGCCAAGGGTTTCCATGGCTGGTACAGGGAATACAGCAGCAAATCTTGCTTCTTGGAGGGAAAACTCAACATCAGCTCTAGTGCAGCTCACAGAATCTCTGCAGCAGCTCTAAGGAGCCACTGATTGAGATCCACTTTTATGCTCTCACTCTCTTTGGAAGGACTAAAATGAGTCAAATACCCATAACCATCAGACAGCTGCAGGCTCCCAGGACAGAAGGCCAGAGAGTTAGCCTAGATGTAAACTTCCTTGCTCTCAGCTGTATCTGTACTCCCTTTGATCAACTGAAACCTTTCTCGGCCTTGCCAAAATCCTGTCCTTCCTGGAAATACTCCTTACAAACTCCATTCCCCTCCTACTTCCACTTGCTGGTTACCTTGTTTTCCTTGGTAGTTCTTGTGGTTCCAGAATGACAACTTCTTCCTCCTCGCTGTCGGACAGTACAATGGGTTCATCTAAAAAACACACAGACCCCACCGACCCCAACTGGTGATCAATTTTGTACAAACAACTCCTGTAATTAATAACCACAGCATTTTTAAAGAAACATTCACAGGGGTTTCTGATTCATTTGCAGCTTTCCTTATACTACAGCAATCAAGTTTTTAAGAGAGTTACCAGGTCAAGTGGAATTAGCAAATATGTAAAGTGGCTACAATGGTTCTTTCTTCCTAAGGACTTTTCATATTTTAATTCTAAACTGTTAATGAAGTGATGTAATAGTAAGATCCAATATTAAGAAAAACAAGTACTTACCCTTCTTAGTGTCCTTCATTGTACTTGTATCCTCAGTTTCCACTTTCTCACATTCAAAAGCAGCTGCCTCACTGTCACCTTCCTCTTCCGCTGCTTCTTCCTTCTCAGATTCTTCAAGGTCCCCCCAGGAGCTCTCTACTCCTTCCCCAATTTGGGCTGTCCCAGGAGTGTGCAATACTGGATTGGCAAAACTGCAGGAGTTAAGAAAAATCTTGGTGTTTGCAGGTAAAATTCTTTGTATTCTGAGAGCAAACCAGGTGGTTTTGAACAGCCCTAAAGGGCAGTTCAGAGTGCCACTTCTCCAGTGACTGTAATAATCACAGTTCTGACCTCAGCTTTGCACTCTAGGCAAGGAATTCAGAGCAGACAGAACCAAAACCAGGATGACGATGGCGATGATGTTTCCTCTGAAGGTTATATGGCTACCTAAAGCTATGAGGAATCTTAGATGTGTGTTCAGCCTGCTTTTCCCCTGAGTAATACCCTGGAAAAGATACACTTCTGCAGGAGGGTCAGCTTTAGCAATGATCTCTCCAGCTTGTTCTTCCACGTCATTGGTGTCCACAGCAGCACTCTCCATTTTGAAGGCAGTGATCCTTTGGTTGGGGATGGATTCTGCGAAGCCGAACTTCCCGCCTTCCTTCCTGGTCATTCAGCAACAGACATTATTTTAGGATAACCCAAAAATGGTTTCTCTTTTCAAGCTCAAATTTAAATGCTTGCTATTTAAAACAAATACGAGTTAAGACAATTTGCTGTTGAAACCACAAGCTGACATTAGTTTTTACTACATTTCTTAAAAACACCCATTTCCATCCCTTCCCAAAGCACTCACCTGGCTTTTTGGTCGTTTTCCAAGGCTTTCTGAATCAGTTCTGTTATTTCTGTGACCTTAACAGCTGTTATTTTACTGCATCTAAGAATCTGTTTGTTACACAAACAAAAAACAGTATACAACCATGAAAGCAAGAAGTTTTTAACTAAAACTGTAGAGCATCATAAAAATCACAAACATTCAAATCACGGGAATCTCTTAAAGCATGGCACCTTAGCATGAGGGACTGGATTCACTGGGAGTTATGCAAAAACTTTATAAAAGCCTCCAGCTTTCCCTCAGAGTACAACTGGAAATAATTTGCAAGCTTTCTCAGCCAATCACAGGGAAAAAATAAAAATACCAAAAACTATGCATTTTCTACATCTCTTCTGCAGCATGGTACACAGTACTACGCTCCTCTACTACGACTAAAAATACATAATCTTTTCCAATAAAATCAGACAGTTAATTGATTTCTTAGCTTCCAAATGCCATGGATATTTCCAGATCAAGACTGTAGCACAGGAACCAGTTCATACACCACAGAAGGACTGGTCAAGGCAAAGGTTTACCTGATCCGGCAGCAGCATAACCACTCCACTGGACTGGATGGTACAAATTTCATGGTGTTTGTTCATGGCAATTACAAGGAGCCCATCCATCACCCGCTCCTCACGTTCAGTTGGATCCACCAATAAATAGGTCCTAGAATCAAGTTTTTAAATATAAAGCAACAGTAGAAATTGGAGGCAGCTTGCTACCCTTAAATACAATTAAACAAAGGAGTTGGTTTGCATATTAGTAACTATGGGTATACAAGATTTACACCCTTTATATGGGTACATAAGACCTCAAAATCTTACCCTTGATGGAAGAAGGCAAAACTGACACAAATGGGCATGTGGTGGATACTCAAGGGGACAGGATCACGTTCCTCAGGAGTGTACTTTGAAAGGAATTGGCCCAGAATAGAGTTATTTATGAAACTCATTTAATTTTAAAATGACAAATTTAAGGAAATTAAAAAAACCACAACAACTCACCACGGTTACTTCCTCTCCTTGCACAGACACATCTGGTCTGCGGAAATGACACAGAGCTACAATCCCTGCTATGCTGGCAGCATCAGTGATGTTGCCATCATGGTTTAACAGGTGCATGTCCAGCCGAATTTGCCAAACCTGAGAAAAACACAAAAAATACAAAACTGTTTGATTCTACAGAAGTCGATTTTTTTTCGAAACTAGTTTATTTTTTTGAGCCATAAAAAGAAGAAGCGTATATTCCTTAGGTCTTTGCTTAAGAAGATGAGAGATCTTGCTATATTTCAAGATACCCACTGTGCCAGATTTAATTATGACAAAATATGTAGCACTAAGGCACAATTTAAACCTTATTTTGCAGGGTCCCAGCTACTTCATGTAGATATGCAAGTTAAAAATACCCGTCAAGGCAGATGTGTGGATCTTTACATTAACCTAAAATCAGCACTTCCTACTTTCCAACACAAGACACAGACCAAGTTAAAATTGGACTACATGTATCTTTTACCAGGAATTAGGAGGTTTTCCTACCTTTTCACCAGCAACAACGCAGAGAGATTCAGTGTCAATGCATTTGGAATCTCTGAAGCATCGCTCCAATAGTCTGTTCAGTGACACCAGTAACTCGGATTGTCTGTTGGAACAAAATTAACCCAAACTTAATATGATTACAGTGGCTTTTATCCCATCCTTGTTTAGTCATTTTAAGACAGCTACCTTACCTGCCAGGCTCCAGCCCAGGTGCAGCCATGGGTGAGAGCTCCAGATTAAAGAAGAGCACACCTTCCGTGGGCCGATTGGGCTTGGGGGCAACGAGTTCACATGAGACCTGTGCAAGAACCCTGCCAAGGTAAATAAAGCACCAAGTCACAGAACATATCAGGAAAATCTAGAGACAAAACACATACGTGGGAAAAATGCGTGTCTTTAGGGTTTTAGTTTGTAATTCTCACTCCTGACAGTTTCTCATTCAATGCCTGTGATACACATTTAAACTCTGGTCAACATTGAAAGAACCAAATGTAGGAATTAGAACATACCCCTGTCTTTTAAGACTAAAAACTGACTTGAACACATGAGAAACTGTAATGAAATATTTATTTAAGTGCATGTATTTCACTTTTCCACAGGCAAAAAAGGATCGTTTGGTTAGTGGAAGAATGCAAAACACGAGATCAGTGAATAAAGGGACGAAAACTTGGCAATAATTTTGCATTTTATAAATTATTTGTCATTAAAATCATCACCGAAACCTCATCCCTTTCCCACTTCCTTCCTTTCCATCTTCTCTTTGCTCCTACCCTTGAAATACTACGACTTTAAGGCTCGAAAGGTTAAAATCTGTTTACAGTGATCTCGGCAGGTTTGGAAACCTCAGGCTTTATTCAACCCGGGGCCCGCGGCCGAGCCTCCGCGCCCACCTGGTCCTGCCCAGCTCCACGATGCAGCAGCCGCGGTCGGCGCCGAAGGAGACGCGGATGTTCCGGTAGTCGTAGCATTGCCTCCCGTCCAGGCGCTGCGGGAATACACAGACACGGACACGGACACAGACACGGACACACACACGGAGCGGGTCAGTGCGCCATGCTCGGCATGGCATGGCGCCGGGGGGAAGGATCCCGGGGACAGCCGCGCTGCCCGGGCGGCGGGGGAAGGGGATCGGGAAAGGGATGGGGAAGGGGGCAGGGAGGGGAGATGCCAGCGCCGTACCTTCTTCTCCTGGATGGCGCGCAGGAGGAAGCGCCGCTCGCAGTTGGAGAGCGGCGTCGCCTTCATGGCCGCGCCGTGAGGGGGCAGCGCGCGGAGTCGGGGGCAGCGCGCGCGTCATCGCCGCGCGCCGCGCGTGCCCAGCCCGCACGCGCCGCGTTGCCGCCCTCAGGCGCGTTCCCTCAGGGCGGCGGCTGCCATCAGGAGGTTGTCCCAGCGCCCAAACGCCCTCTGGTCGAGAAACCTATTCCCGCTACCCAACTCAAACCTGCCCCGACTGTCCCTCGAGTCCTGTTCCTGGTCACCAGAGTGCAGAGATCGGCACCTGCCCCTCCGCGCCCCCTCCTGAGGATGCCGAGGTCTCCCCTCAGTCTCCTCCAGCTGGACAGACCAAGTGCCCTCAGCCACCCCTCACACGGCTTCCCCTCCAGATCCTTCACCATCCTCGTGCTGTCCAATAGTTAATGTCTTTTTCCATATTGTGGTGCCCAAAACTGCACACAGCACCCGAGGAGAAGCCGCACCAGTGCAGGGTGTGCACCTCAGCCCTGAGGTGGCACATAAGGGACAGAGGCTGCGTGGGCTGATGCTGGAGTGCCGGTCGTCGGGAAAGGCATCTGGAATTAAAAAAAAAGCAAAACATACATGCCAAACATTTCGAGTGGTTAACACTATTGTGGTGCCCAGCCCTCAAGGTGCGAACGCCCTGCAGCCCCCAGGAAGCAGCCGAGCTGGTAGCACGAACAAGGCGGTCGGTGCTGCAGGCAAAAATGCAGCCAAGGCATCCAGTCTGGCAGAAGAACATCCCTCCCTGGTGTTCTGAAACGTTGCCCGTAAGTAAAAAGACCTTTACAAGTGGCTTTTATGCTCAGTTTGAGGTAAAATAAGAAAATCGGTTTTGTTCCCACTGACATTAAACCCCAGACACTGACATTTTCCACACAAAAGTGTTGAAATATCTCAGTTATGTGGTCTTTTCAAACCTTGTTAACACACTGCAGTTCTAGTGCAAACTAAAATGTAAGCCATGTTTCTGAAACTCCCAAGTTTGTGCTAGTGAGGACAAGTGCTGTCTGATTTTCCCAAGTTGGTTTTATATTTTCAGTTTAGGATAAATTAGTATTGTCCCAAATATTTGGTGTAAGACAATATTGATGACATTATAGGAAGACACTCTTTCTCCAAGGATAAAAATACGCAAATAGTCCTTGGAGTTTTACTAGCAATCTTTACGTAGAAATTCTGTCTGATTTGACTCTTTTGTTGTGTGAATTTGGTGATAATATTCATTAGTGAAGGCTTGGGGTTAAATTCTCTAACTCTTCAATTTACTATCAGCAAATTTGGAAGGGTTTTTATTGTTTGTGGGAGCCTTACAAACGACGTTACTCTTCATCAATTACAAAAAAAAAAAGTCAGCCTGAGCATGTGCTGAGATTTCTGCTTGAGGTGGAGTGGGAAAAATTCCTGTTCCTGCTCTCCCAGCAAACTGTTATGTGCCTAGATCAGTCAGGCTGGTGGCAAAGTGCCCTTTTTAAAATAGAGAAGGTAATGGTGAACTTCAGGAGGAGCTGGATGTAATCCCAGGGGAAACAAGTCACGTATTGGGGCTGGAAATCAGATGTGTCCTTTCATCCATGCCATCTTCTTCACACAAAGGTTACTTTGCGGCTTTTGTGCTTGCACGTGTGTTAGGAAGGGTAAAGAATTTCATGCCCGAATTAAGGAGGCATAAAACCACAGCACTGGAAATCTGTAGGAGGAGGGCATGTAGAGAAAAAGGTCAGTATAAATGGTTAATGAAATAGAAGCTGAGTAATTTTTGTGTTTCTGTACAGTGAAGAGCAGAGTTACAATTGAAATAATAATGAAATAATGGAAATACTCCGGGTGTTTGGAAGGAGTGAGTGTTGTACCCTGCAGAGTGAATAAATGAGTGAATAAATCATAGGCACTTAGGCTTAAGCAGGAATTTTTAGAAAGAAAGTCCTGATGATCTATTGTGCCCACATGGAAGCGTTTCTTCATTTGAGCCGAATGCTCTGTGGGCTGAAATGCTTGAATTGGATTATCTTACTGAACCGAGCCTTGAGGGAAAATCACATTTGAGGATTGGAGAAGAAAACCAAACTGCATCAGAATCTCAGCATCTTGACAGCAAGCTGCCAGCAACCACGTTTCATGACCTAATCAAAATAAATAAGAAATTGACCTTCTCTTTCCATGGCAGCCTTAACTGCAATGTGCCTTTGCTGCTTAGCTGCAAGTCCTGCTCATTTACACATCCATGCAAGACATGATGTATGCAGCATTCCAGCTTACAAGGTTATTTGGGAAGAAAGGCTTTGCACAGATGTAATAATGTAATTTATAATTTGTTTTTATGATGAACAGTTCCACAGGGGGGTGGGAGGATGGGCAATCCTTGCAAGCAATGCTGCTGGCAGAAGTGAGGCATGAAGAGTACCTCCTGCTGTGATGAGCAACAGGATATTCTGGCCAGGATCCAGGGAGGCACTCAAACAAGCTCTTTATCTGAAGCACAGATAAGCACCTTTGTCCCTTACATATTAGAAGGAATGTGTCACAGCTTCCAAGGCTAAAATTTAGAAAAGTAGTTGCCTGGTATATGCGCTCAAGTAATTTTGTTCAAAAAAAAGGGACCCAGAACTACCAGCAAATCATCCAAACACCAGCTTAAGGCAAGTTGGTAGTAACATCTTCATCTACGTGTTGCATGCCTCCTGGATCATCTTCCATAGGCTAGATTTCTGAGTAAACCCCAAAATATTCTTGCTGTTTCCACCTGTACTTAGCCTGCACATCATCTCCTGGGGTTTACTGTTCTCATGAAAGAAGTTTTTTGCACCAAAGGGTCCTGCCAGAAATTCTGATCCTGTAGACCAGTGCTGCATTCAGCACCTCCCAGCTCTCAGCAATCCTTTTGGGAAGTGGGAAGTGTTTGTAAGGCTGGATGCCAGGCAAGCAACAAAGTCAGAGGAAAAGAAATTACATCCCTTCTTTTTTTGTCTCCACACCCTGCAATTTCTCTGTCTCCAGGCAAACTTGTTTCCATGATTTCTATGGATTCAAGTGAAGCCAGTTGCTGAGTTAAGTGTCATGCTAAGCCAGAATTGTTACAGCTAGAGTTGAAGGCTCTGAACATACAAAACCAATGTCTGAGTTCAGATTTTAGTGTGATATAAGATTTTCAAATCTTTTAGAAGCATCTTCAAATTCTCTTAAGCAACAAATGTCCACGTTAAAGTAGAAACTATAATTTCCTTTCATGGAGAATAGGCAAAAATAAACCAAAATTGTTGCAAAAAAGCCCACTTTCTCTTATCCTGACCTTAAATATTACTTGACAGACAGGTTAAATACTGGCTTGATACAAGAACTCAGGAGTGTGAAAATGAAGTGAATATGTTTGGAAACTGTTTTTTTTTTTTCCTGTTGGAAAGGTGATGGAAAATGTTTGCTGGTACCACATCTTGATACCCCAACAACACAGAGGAAATCCAGAGTGCTGACAAGCTTATAGGTCACATCTGATCCATAAGAGATGACAGCCCATTTAATAAAATTGGGGGATAATCAGATAATAGAGTTAAACCATTGAATCAAAATGGCATTTTCCCAGTTATTTCTCCTGATTATTCAGCTTCCAAGTATCTGTTACAGACCAGAAATTAATCTTGACTGCCTTGAAACGCTGGAAGTCATCATCTTTCTCAATCAAGTATTTTTGTTTTTCTGCATGGACAACCTCTCTTAAAATCTTGATACTAAAATGCTCCTTTTAAAATAGGAGATGCATCTTTTTGTTGATTTGGCTGATTTTAAATCAAATTTCACTTTTACAAGTTGTATCTTAGAATGCAGGTGTTGTTAAAAGATGAAAGTGTGGTTGAGAAGTGCCTCCTGTTGTGTAGAACAGCCACTCACCAGTGTCTCATGCACAAGAGCAGACCATCTCACATGAAGATGTATTCTCTGTGTACCACATGCAAGTCTTAATCTCTCCAGATTTCCCAAAGATCCCAGTTCTTCATTCCTTACCAAGAAATGCTTACATGGAAACACTGTTGTGAGTAGTTGAATTCCTTGTAGGAATACAACAAAATGGGAAAGTGCCAATTATTGTGTCAGAGAACACAGAGCCAGGATGGGATGTGTGAGCACTGGAGAATGATGGATGCCAGCCTTACCTTTTCCCACCAGGTAATGTTTTCTACAGTATTGATGAAGTTGTGTGAATGATGTTTTGTTACTTCAAGAAAAGGTCAATGATCATGTCCCCAAATTGCCTCAAATTGTTGTATTGAGCTTTATTGTGAAGTATTATTCAGAGGTCCAATAAGGATAGAGGATTTAGTGTAAAATAGTAACTCAATACATATTTGTCTCCTTAGCTCAGACGTGGGGTGATGCTATAATTATGTTAAGAATTTGGGAGGCTTGATGAAGTAGAATTTATGCGCCTTTTTTTGGGATATGTTTCTTCAGGAAGTAATACACTTTCTCTGGCCGTCACAAAATTTGTGCAGCAGTGCTAATGTTCCCTCTGTGAAATTCCACTTCCCTGGCTTATAAATCCATGGATGCTTTGGGAATGTGACTTGAGTCAAGACAAACCACGCAGACAAGTGGACAGATGGTACCATGAAAAGCAGAGAATTCATGGTGGGTCCATCACAATGGTATCGTTCACCAAAATCTGAGTCAAGCGGCCAAAAATCGGAGTAACTTTCCTACTGCCATGGCAATACCTGACAAGTGCTTGTGCTTCGGGCCAAGGGGACGGCTCTCAAATGTGTTCAAGGAGAGAGACATTTTATGGTACTGCTGGAGTTCGGAGCTATTTGGCCTGTGCTGGTGGACGGGTGTGAGAGATGCGGGATGGGGAGGCAGGGAGGTTGGGTGCACATGTAGTGCACCCATTTCAGCCTGGACGGGAGGCTCAGACTCGGAGTGAGCCACCCCAAGAGCTTCTCCTGCCGGTGACAGGTGGTCTCGGAGCACCGTCCCTGTGACAGGGGACCTGTGCCCAAGGAGCAGGGACAACACGCCCCAGCTCGGGGGCGGTGCAGCCCCGGTGCCCCCTAGACGCATCGCCCCGTGCCCCGGTGCCCTCCTGCCGCCGGGGCTGCCCCGGCGGGAGGTGCCGCAGAGGCGGGGGGTGAAGGCAGGACGGGCTCCGCGGCCCCTCCGCCCGGTGCCCCTCTCCTGCCGCAGGGGAGGAGGCTCGGCCGCCACCGGCACCGGCACCGAGCGGTCCGCGGGGAGCCGAGCCGCGCCGCGGGCGGCATGGAGTGGGAGCTCAACCTGCTCCTCTACCTGGCGCTGTTCCTGCTGCTGCTGCTGCTGCTGCTGCTCCTGCTGTGCCTGCTCCTCCGGCAGCTGCGGGGCTCGGCGGGAGCAGCCCCGCGCCGCCTCCCGCCGCCCCGGCAGCCCTGGGCTGAGTGCCGGGAGCCGGGAGCTGGGAGCCGCCCGCCACCGCCGCCTCGGGCCGCCCCCAGGTGAGTCCGCGACACGCGGGGAGGGCTGGGGGCCGCCCCCGGGGCCGCCTCCGCCTCTCCGCGTCCCCCGGGAGGGCGCGGGCCGGGTGCTGCTCCCCCGGCATCCCCTGCCCCCGATCGCCCTCCGGTCCGCCGCTCTCTCTAGAGTAGCTACGTTTGCCATGTAAAATTTAGGGGAAATTTGAAGGTGTGCTCATCCTGCAGCTTTTACTCTGTGAGAAAGTATTATAAAACTCCCCCCAGGCTCTCTTTGCAGAGGAGGTTGTGTTGGCTTTCCTTTGGCATATAGAGATCCGAATTTGACCCGATTGAAGAATTTTTAAATGTACCGTTTTCCAGTGCAGAAGACACTCACCTTTTAAAAGAACTTTTTCCCCCCCTAACTTTAACCACATCTAACTCAGTTTTCTGCCTTTTACTCCACAGGAGTTATTCTATCATATAGCTAAAATGCTAAGTATGCTTCACTCCCCCTAGGGTGGGAACAGATCTGGCAACAGCCCATGGCTGACCCTACCCCCGTCTCTGATGTCCCCAGGGACCACTTTGGCCCCAGCGCAGCAGCTGCTGCTCCCCAGGTAATGCCTGGGGCTGGTGACGATGTTATGTGGCTGAGAAGCCACCTCCTTGCTGACTGCCCCCATCCTGTGCTGGGCATCAGGGATGCCACAGAGGAAGCAATGTGGCCCCTGGGCCTTTAGGAAATTCGTGCTTGAGGCAGACCTTTGGCTGCAGACCTTTCACAGCATGTTTTTTTGATAGCTCTCTGGAATCACGGTATTTTTCAGAGTGAGCTTAAGCGAGCACAAGTTCTGACCTGTGCTCACTCTGGTGAGTTTCTGCACCAAGGCAAAAGACGGACAGACACGGGTTTGTCCTTACAGGAAGGACCTGTGGAGAAGCTAAGGATAGGTGCTAACAGCTGTGCAGTGAGCTTGGCAAGAAGAAATTATTTTAATACTTTCTTGTTAAAAAGTGTGGGGTTTAGGGGTTCTTCTTTAGGCCACATTTAGATGGCAGCTGTTGGGGCCGTGTAGCTGCAGGCAGCCAGGTCTCCAGCGTTGCTGTGGGGTGTATTTTTACAGGGCAGGTTGCTGCTAATTCAACAAGTGCCTCTCAGTACACGGTCTGCCTTCTTCACTCCTGCTGTGCCCTGCTCCGCTACAAGGCAGCGTGCTGGGAGCACGAGGGCACTGTTAGGGGGAGCATAGGATATTCCAGCTCTCCAGCCCTTGCTGCAGTGATCTGAGCTCTCTTCCCCTGCTCACTGCTGGGTAACTTGGCATGGGGGAAGAATCTGCTAATGGTGCAGGGGTAAGGTTAAAATCAAGTAGGAGAGGCTCTCCTCCAGAGGGTGTGTTGGCATTGCTCTGGCCCTTCTTCCAGCTGGCTCACTATGGCTTTTTATTGCAAGCTTTTGAAATTGTTGCACACTCTCAGCCTCTTATCTATACGGTTTTCTTGTTCTTCCTCTGTGAAAATTGTGGGAATGATTTTGGCCTCACCTCAGTGGTTAGAAAGAAGGTGACTAATGGTTTTGCTCAATTAATATAAATAGCCATAAAACTGTGACACATATTCTGTATGAGCACCAAGAGATTACCTTTAGATCCAGGTGACTTCACAGATAAGTAGCCCTGAAGTGTTTAAAATCTTTGGAATGGTTGGGGCACTTCTAATAACTTGATTTGCAGAAGCCCTTCATACTTACTGTATTGCATGGAGCAGAGAGAATCTGATTTTTGAAATTACTCTTTGCAAGCATGACTGACAGGGCACAGGCTGAGTTACCTTTTTTCTCTGACATATAAGCATTTTACACCAACACTGCAGCAGAAGAGTTTGTGGGGACTACTCAGTGAAACATTTGGATGTTGGGAGGATTATAATCTCTTTGCTTTGTCTTGTTTTGGTACTAGTACTGCATCTCAAATGTTCTCATTTCACAAATGTAGGAATAAATACCCCAAATTCCCAAGACAAGTGCTCCTTGGACTTGTGTAGGAATAAATACCCCAAATTCCCAAGACAAGTGCTCCTTCTAAGTAAGCTCCATGATTCAGTGCTGTTGTCTGCAGTGTAATTTGGAAGGACAAGCAGGGGAGTTGTTTGGCATCACACACCCAAATGGCATCAAACATCTGCTGCATTCAAACAATTTTCCATTTCTTGGTAAGTGTTTTAGGGCCCAGCTGTGGAGGCAGCACTTTCCCCTCTGCTGGCGTGGTCATAGGGCAGGAAGGTGGAGGGATATCCAGCTCTTCTGTGCTGGTGTTATAGGTGCTTTGTTTTCCCAAAAATTGATGCTGCCAATCCTTTGATGGATCCTTTTGCTCAGGAAGGAGGGCAGGCTACACCTTGTGCAAAGGGCCTGTCCCACTGTCCGGAGATCTTCTAGGAAGTTTCTAAATTCCCAGTGTCCAACCTCTCAACAGAAGGTGTACATCATTTTGTTTAGTCAGTGATGAGAGGCAGAAGTAAGCCAAAGGCTCTAAAAGATTAGCCAGATGAATCATCGTGGGAAGATGTAAACAAGCTGCAGGGTGAGAGAAATACAAGATGGAATCATTAGTAGGACATTACAGCTGAGCCCTGCGCGTTGCTGAAGCGCACAGGCACAGGTGTCCTGTCCTGGGAGGGGGCAAGGTGTCCCTTCTGTTCTGCACTGAGGTGTTGGGACACCTCATTACTGGGCCATTGTCGGCAACACCAGAGGGAATTCAGATAAGAGCCATGAAAAGCCTTTGGGGAATCCAGAAGGAAAGAATAAAACAGTTAAATATGTATGCTTTTGTTAGCTGGCAGCAATACGGTAACGAAATCATCTGCAAATACTCGAAAGATATAAACTCTGAGGAAGAAGATGATTTATTTAGCATGATCTGTGACTGGGCATACAAGAGTACAGATAGGGACTAGTAAAACTAAAGGTAGGGGAAAGTACTTGACAACAAGGTGTGTTAATGCAAGAAATGATCTCCCAGGGAAGACACACAAAGCTCCATGTTTGCCTGTTGAAAATTAGACAGTGCACAAGAAGGAATAATGCTGTGCTCTTATCAAGAGGCACTAAATATGTTGTCACCTCTCTTCCCATCTGTAGGTTAAAAGACACAAAGGCTCAGTGGACCAGAACAGTTCCCAATGAGGCCCTGAAGAATTATGCTAGAAATGTCCTAATTTGGGTACTTACAAATACTCTAAACCAAACACAGCAATCTGTTTCTTTTTCTGATGGTTAATCTGGTGTATTTTCACAGTGGCAGGTAGCAGAGCTCCACTCACAGCCACAGCTGTGCAGGACCTGCTCAGTACTTTTAATTTTTTGGCATTCCTGAGAACCTCTCTACTGTTTTGCTTCCTTTCAAATGTTGTTACACATCTCAAATTCCACTTTGAAAATCCACCTCTGTGAAGGTTTAAGATCTGTTTTGAGGTGCCTTGGGAGGACTTCAGTCGAACAGGTTTCTGTTCAGGTGTATGGGCACATCTGAGCTGACAAAGCTTTCAGTACAGAATATGATGGTCCATCTGGTTTGGACTTGCAGAAGAAATTATTGTTGTTGTTGTTATTGTTGTTATTGTTATTATTACTACTATTACTATTATTACTATTATTCTAATCAGTTTACTTTACCACATGGTAATGCCTGAAAGTTTTAGAGAATGGGGAATATATTACTTGATGTAGTTACAAAAATTGAAGTACTAATCAGTTCTATGAGAAATCTAGATAATTATTGGAGGAATTGTTTATGGAAAGCCTCACAAATCCGAATGTTATATGTTTTCAGTGTGACTTTCAGTGAAATTCAGCAGCACGTGCTCCAGGTGACTTCTCTCTGAAAATGCATATCCTATTTTTGATTTCAGTAAAAGGAACGTCTTCAGAGCAGATCATGTCAATAGCAATGGTCTTAAAAAGGTATTTCGTATTTCCTGGATATTGTGTTAATAATCAGGGATAAAATGTACATCCGGTCTGTTTAGTTTAATATTTCTATCTTTATGGGTGTTTTTTTTAGAATTTAATTTTGTACTTTTCCTGAACCTGTGTTGACAGAAACAGCACTCTGCAAAAATGGCTAATAGACAAGTCCCTGCTTGCTGAAGAAAGCAGTTGATAGAGAAAAACAAATTAATTTTCATTCCAGCCTTTGTGCACAAGGCTTTACTTAATCTCTGTGGTAGCAAATGGTCCTTCTGCTTTTCCAGTAAGATTTAATATCTTTAAAAGCTGAATTCACTGCGAGGCTGCTGCGATCACCAGGGCACACTCACACCTATTTAACACCTGGGAAGTGGTGTGTGCTGGCTTATTAAAATTTATGCTGCATTAAGGAGCCTGTCAAGAGGCAACTCTCTGTCTTCACGCATGGTAATGAAGTTTTGAGAGGAATCTGTTCTTTCGCAAAGATCACCCATCTTTGGGAGAACAGGTTTTGCTGCAGCCTTGATTGATTGCTGCAGACAAGTTTAACTACTCTGCTTGGAGAAAGGATCACTGGTGTATACTTTCCCTCCGTTGTTTTCTCTTTCTTTGGGGTGATTGATGTACTCAAAGCAGTCGTTTCTACACGACGTGAATGCCAGGTAACATCAGACGTGGCACGAAAACTTGATGTTCCCGTCCTGAAACTGAGAAAAGCCTCCCAAAAACTCTCAGATCTTCACGTTATGGCAGTGACGCTGCCTCTTTGGGATAGCCTAGGGCTGCTTCTGTGAGCCCTGGGGGACTCTGATGGCCAGAGGGGAGCCAGGTGAGGAGTGAGGATGGGCAGGAGGTGGAGGAGGAGCAGAACAAGGCACAGGTGTGGCCTATTGAGAGGGGATCAGGCTCGTTTACTTGCAGGTGAGGGTGGAAACAGAGAGGTTAAAAGCACTGTGGGGTTTCTGGAGAGAGGGGAGGGCTGGGAAGTGATGTCCCAGGTCCTGGCTGCTGACCTGTGCAGTAGTGATGCCCTCTGGAGCAACTTGGTGGGTGTCTGTCGAGAGAAGCTGGTAAGGATGGAGGGGCCCAGGGCAGAGGAGATCCAGGAACAGCAGGTGATGTGTTTATGTGTTTTGCTGTGCTTGGTTTCTATTACTTATAGACTTAAGGGTAACTTCTATTGTGTAGGAAAGAGCAGAGTGTGGCCCTCCTTAGAGGGTGAAGGGAAATGTGCATGTGGGGCTTTTTTTTTTTTGTCTTCTTCTGCCAAATAGTTTCCAGGAAAACAGTGAGATCTTACAAAGCAGTAGATGATGGGGCCTCTCCTGCTTTGTCAGATCTCCCTAGCACTTCCATAGGGGTTTTGGTGTCTCCACAGAGGTTTTTCTCTGTCATGTGAACACAGCTTAGCACCCTTTTGCTGGATGGAGGTGAACCTTGTCTTGCAGTGATGTGCCCTCTTTTACTTTAAAATTGTGGAGATTAGACAATACATCTTTATGGTCTTTCCATAAGCCCCTAATGAAATTATTTTGTTAAGAATGATGTGATAAGTTGTCAGTAGCTGAAGTGATGTAAACCACTTCTTTGTTAAAATAGAAGTCTATAAATTTTACAACTCTGCTTTATTGAAGTCTGCTTTAATGGACTTGTCTGTGTCTGTTGCCCTGATTCACATATGAACCCCTGGAGACTCGTCAGCTGTCAGAAAATTATGGATGTTTAGCAGAGGAATTAGAGGTCTGCAGTATGTTATTGTGCAAAGAACAAGCATGGAGGAAAAGATGATTCATTGCTGCTCTGCCCCAGCCCTGTATTCACATAACTCATTCAAACTTGACTGAATTCAATCACCTTATCCGTGGCTCAAAAAACCTGTGAGGGGAATGTGCTGCACCTGGCCTGTGTGTGCACTGCTTGTCCTCTCCTGGCTGCTGGTTTTTGGCAAAGCCCCATTACCCTAATTCCTCAGGGGGGAAAACAGAGGCATAAAGTGGTTATGAGCAGGGATACAGCACAAGCCTTTGGTGGGGATCACCTGTGGAGAGTTTGTGTGATTCTCAGAACCTGAGTGTGGGGTGAGGTACCCACCTGCCTCAAGGCGCTTAGTGGCTGAAGCCAAAATTTGGGGTTCCTGGAGCTGAATACAAATGGACTCAGAGCTACTCCTGCATGCACTGTTGCCTGCCACTTTAATGCAGGTCAGAAACCCAAAAGACTGCTAGAAAGTATGTTACAATGCCAGCTAATAAAGCTTGTAATTTGGCCTTCAGCTTAGGGAAAAGAGCAGTTATCCCTCTTGTCCTGTTGTGGCACGGAAGGCAGGTGAATCTGCTTATGGAAGAAGAGCTTGTTTTGCCCCGTGGGTGGCTGGTTACTGGGAGTGCAGAGAGGAAACTTGCTTAATGAACCCACAAAGGTCCCCTCCACCTTGTGATAGCAACTTGGTGGCCTTTACTTATGGCCCTAAGCCCCCAAACAAATTTCCTTTTCAACCTCTTGTTTCTGCCACCGGTTCTGTAAGTAACAGAAGGCTCCATGGAAAATACAGGAATAAAAGACCTCAAGCATCAACAAATGCTTGTGACAGGGCAGAGCTCTGTGATGTGAGAAGATGTGTAACCAACTCATCTGTTTGCTTGTCTCAGCTTGCAGCTCTGAGAAACCAAGTGTCACCTGGGAGCTTCTGTAGAAATAATTTAACTTTTAAAGGAAATGCATAATTGTGGAACTGTGCAATATTAATTTAAACAGAAATTAAATTAAAAAGTCTTTTTTTTTTTAAATCTGGTACTTCCACTTTAGTGTGGTCCTTTGAGCATAGTCAAGGCGTGGCTGGATTTCTCATTCACCATTTGAAAGCTGTTTGCTTGATGTCATTTATGAATATCAAATTTAAAAAAATCAGTTTGCTTGACCAAAGTCTGCCTTGACTGTAGAGACATCTCACTGTTGTAATATCTTTCCCCTTTCAGCTTTCCTTTGAGGAGAATTATTTGAGCACTAAAAAGCAATGAAGTGCTAGTACAGAGGAAGGCATGAAATGCTTTTATGAATTGTGATGATTGCAGTCTGCACTGAAGTAACCTGACTAATTGGGAGGCTTTACTGTTTTCTCCTTATCTGTTCATCATAACTGTAGGATTAGTATGCAGTTTTTTGATCATGAACTATTTCCTGAATGTGTAACACATAACCCAAAATTAAATGCAAAGTCTTAATAAGGCTTGATGACAAAAAATTAAAAAAAAAAACAAAACCCAAACCAGGACCGTTTTATTTTTTTCCCCCCTGTTGATCCTACTGCATCTGTACTGGATTCTTTTCCAGCTCAGCACTGTACTTTCCTGTGTCAAATACAAACTCTTGGCATGAGATTATCTATTACTATGGAAAATGTTACTTCCAGAAACTTGCTCACAGTGTGATACTGCAGAAAGCAGAGCTGGTGGGGGATCTGCCTAGAGCTGCTTAGTAAGCAAAAATATTCTGGGATGAAATGTTAGGATGTGTAGGTAAACAAAGCCTTTCTCTTTTCCCCAGTACTAGAGCTCTCCCCTTTAACTTATTACAAAAAATGGCAAAAACATAATTTTTCCAAGTGTGAATCAATAATTTAGGTGCAGCAGGATGCATAATGTAAGCTTTTTGGCTGCTTTTGAGAGAGAAAGGGAAGCAAAGTGTAAGGGTGTTGTAAAAGAAAAACCCATCAAGTGGAACACCTGTCTGATCACTCGATTATTATTTTTTTTTAGTTATTTAGAGAAGGAAATTGTTGCATGAACTCCTGGGGTAACATTTTATCCCGCGTCAGGATTTTGGAGGACTCTTACGTGCAGTTACTGCTATTCCTCTAATTTTTCAGAGTCCTCATGGAGCAGCGTCTGTGGAGGCGTCTCCCTGTGCCGCAGTTCCCGAGCAGTGCCACTAGATGGCCCGCTTTCTGTAAGGTTCATCCTGCTGTCAAATTCCCGGGGACTGTTGGAACTATGGGAAGGGATTTCAGCAAGTCAGCGTTTACATTATTCATCTTTTCACTTCCCCTTTGCCTATTACCATACCTCTTTTTGAAAAATTAGCTTCTGAGCGTGGTTTAACGTGGTTTAACTAAAGTTTCTACAGTGACTGAGACAGGGAGCCTGATAAAAATCAGGTGTCCATCCTTCTCTTCCACTGTACTCAGCAGAGTAACTTGTGGTGAGTTGGTATTAAGCTGCTGTACAGCAGTTATATATATCCCTGCTGTACTGGGATATACATCCTGGTGCAGATGGAGGCTGGGGTTGCTGTGAAGTTGGTGTTTCCTGGTTTCCCCCTCTGGTTATCAGCTGCTCCCTGTTCCTGGGGCCTGTGGCATTGCCTCAGCAAGGTGAACGCTCACAACCCTGAAAGGAAAGTATTAATTAGCCATAAATATTTATTTATTTTGGCTGAAGGCAAAAAGGTAATTTATGTCCGCAGCTGTCTTCAGCAAATAATAGAACACCAGGAAGGAAACAGGTTAGCCATTAAAAGAATAAAATGCATCTGCTGCTGTTTGGTAGTTTGGATGCAAAGTTTAAACGTGCTGTTTTGCCAGGTGCCATGGCACAGGTGGGATTGCACCACCTTTTCCTGCAGCTCACAGCCTGGTGCTGCAAGTCCTGCCTCTGTTGTGCTGTGCCTAAAGGCTTTAAAGGTGTTGGAGGGATCAGGGCAGGAATTTTTCCCCTTTTACTCCCTCTTACCAGTCCAGGACTAGGAGTTGTGCTGTTAGACAGGACCAAGATTTGCCCTGTTTGGACAAGTTGTGTGACAAAACTTTAACGTTTTCTAACCTCAGTTTCACTCATCCAAGGGGATAGTGAGGTCTGGATATTTCTCTTTTCTCAGTCTGGGAAGATGATTTGACTGGCTCAGTTGTGACATCTCATTCCTTCTTAACTCCACGCTTGCGTTTGGGTATTGGCTTTTTTGAGCAATGGCCTCCAGACCTAGAATGCAATAGCAATTTTATTTTTAGGGGTTTGTTTACCTGGAATATGGTCAAGCAAGTGGTGTTGCGGAGAGCTCATGAGAAGTCAGTCAAACCACTGAGTGGAAATAGATGCAACAAAATGAGGAGCTCAGGACATACAAGGAGGAGGCAGGGAATGACGTTTAACATCAGGCAGCCTGTGGTTCCCCTTACAAATGGGATTATTCAGTAGCATCTGAATGCCAAAAACCACTCTGGTTTTTGGTCTGGTGAGTGATTGGGGTATGTGGCAGGAGTTACATGAACACAGCAAACCCAATTCTAATCTATAGTTTAGGGTTTAGTGCTTGCTATTAGTTCTTGGGTAGGAATTTGCATCAAGGCATTTTAATGAAGAATAAATACAGTTTTAACTATATCACTCCTGGAAAAAGAGGCTTGAGGTTTCACAGTAGCCTAATAGTGGATCTTGAAAAGGACTCACAGCCCCTGACTTTGAATTCATCCTGTAATCTGAAAAAGTTAGCATTAAAAATGCTGTCAATAGGGTCAAGAAAACCAGGTTTTCCTTTGTGAACACCTGAATAATAACTGTATAAAAGTTATTGCTGGGGGTGGGGAGGGGGAGCACCTTTCAGTAAACAGAACGGCAGTTTGCATCAGGATATCACTTGTTCCTGTGTTCCTGGACCCTAACCTGGCTCTGGTTTACCTACAGCTCTGCTGTCATTGCCACCACTGGAAACTGTTGGTGTGCTACATTAATTGCTTTAAGCTTGAAAATGTGAATTAAAGTAACAAAAACTCCAAGTGGAAGATGCAGAGGCACTGAGGTTTTTTAGAGGAACAATACCATGGACATTTCTCCTAAACTTATAGTTTATTTCCAGGTAAACAGCTAGTTTAGGAAGAATAAATATATTCTGTCCTACAGCCAACTCTTCAAAAATATGATGGAGGTGAGAAATTTAAACTACTGGCAGTGTCCCACTTTTTAACAGTAGGGCCAGTAATCCATGAAGGAAAAAAAACCCCTTGTGCCTGGCAATGATTAGGGTGGGAATAGTAGAATGCTAAGAAATGCTATTTAAAATTGTGTTTGAATATTTTCCTGAGGCAAAGGTTGGGGTTTAGACAGTGGCAGACCCTTCAACCTTGATCTTTGTGGGTCCTTTCCAACTCAGAATATTGTGTTTCTGTTTGATTATGTATGACAGTAGGGAGAGAAGGTTTATGGAATTTTGTTCTATCCACGATGATGCCCAAAGCCCCATGTTTGCATGGCTTTGTTCATGCATAAACCTTTGAGTGGCCTGCTCACCTTTTAAAGTTTAAAAATTAAGAAATGGAGCATTTTACTCTGGAGTGTCTGTGTCTGGGTGTGTGTTGGCAAGGAGCAATTAAAACACACTTTACTTGTGTGCTGGCAGTTCAGGCAGGTTTGTCTTAGTTCAGGTATCAAAATGTATTGTAGAAACCAGGAAAGTGGCTTTGGAGGTATTGACCTAAGTGCTGAAAATATTTATTGTATTAGAGTACTAAACATCCGGTGTCGGGGATTATATGGAAAGTTATGGACAGAAAGAATGGAATTAAGTTCCAGACAAATCATTAAAGCTCTGTAGGACACAAGTGCCTCCTGATAAAGCTGTTGGGTTATCTGGGTATGATGTGGGCTCCATGCAGTATGAAATCAAAGCAGTCTATTAGTCAGGGTTTTGATAAAGTCGCTTGGAAGGTTGAGATCAACGTGTTTTAGAAACTTAATGAAAGGCTGAAGAGAAAAGAAGTTGAGGTAGGCTTTGGTTTTGCCTCCAGGCTTACTTCCTCATAATCAAACCAGATTTTTGTGGGCCTGGTTCTGCTGTTCCTTATGGGAGCCAAGGCTTGTGCTGTGTCAGGTGAGAACAGCCACACGGAGGTGGGAGGGTGCTTCTTATCCTGGCACCTTCAGAATAATTTATGGATTCTTTTCTTCTTCGTGAGTCAATAGGTAAACCAAGGAGGCAGTTCTCAGTGACACTGAGGGCCTTTGGCAAAGTAGAGAGAGGAAGAACAAAGCACTGCAAAGTCAGTAGCTTGTGACTTGAAACCTGGGCTCGGTTATCAGTCCCCAGCAGTGACCTTGGGGACATCACTGAGCCTCAGCTTGCCTTTATTCTCCATTTGAAAATGAAGATAATGCTGCTCCTGTATCCCAGGACTCTTATGTGGGTTCTAATGGGAGGCCCCTTGGTGAGAAAGAGGTCTTGTTATAGGACCTCACTTAGAAGTGTTTTAGGGAACAATAAATACAAAGCCCGCACTTGTTTAGTGACCTTATTCCACTTCATTTCAGCTAAACTTATTTCTCTTCTTCTTCCACAGAGAGGTAAACAACCACTCATGGATGATTTTTATTTTCTTGCCTCAGATTTTTTCTATTTCCATTAAGCTAATAGAACTCAATTATTTTTCTCTCTGCTCCTCTCTCCTAAGTAGAACTAATGGCCTAATGGTTAAGGGCAATACCTTTCTGAACTTGCACTGGTTGCTCTGGGTGTTTACTTAGTGCTGTCCCAAAGGTTTGCAATGGCTCTTAAATTCTTCACACTTAAGTGCTTCAAGTTCCTGGATGGGGGACAAGACAAGTGTTTGCTGTTATAGATGGGCTGTGCCCTCATACACCCTCTCTGTGTGGAAGTGTGGAGCACAAAGCCCAAGTGATCTGCTCAAGATAAGCTGTAGTGCAAAACAGCTGGAAATGCAGGAATATAGCCCGAGCATCTGGCTCCTTCTCTCTCTCCTTGCCCCAGAGGAGGAGTCCATACCCCTAGTCATTAGGGATGTAAACTGTGTTCCTCAGGAAGAATTAGCCTGGAAATCAAGCCCTGCCTTAGTATAGACCTGCAGAGCTGTCCTAGTAATCAAGAAAAGCATCAAGGGCCTGAGACAAGGACTAAAATCTGGCTCAAGTGATTTGTCTTTGCTTGAATTGAGATTATTACATTGATGGCATCCTTGTGATGTGTCTTACTCTAAAGACAATCTCAAAGAAACCTGCACCTCCTCTGAGTAAATGAAAATAGCATCATTTCCCAGTAAGAGGAATTCAGCTGCCTGCTGCTGTAATTGGTATGAATGCCTGTACCTCCCATTAACCTTTTCACATTGAACTGGTGTCCCCAGAGAAATCAAGACTCTGACAGAGTGCTGCTCTATAATGGGTTGTGGATTAGAACTAATGAATCACTTACAGGAAGTTGTCTTTGCTGGAATATAAAACAACATTTAGTCTCCAAAGCAACTCTCAAAGTGCTTTAAGAAACAACAAAATCTTCTACTTTGTGCTCTTAGCCTATCCTTCAGCAGCCTCCTGATGCCAGTACATGCATGAGGGAAAGAATTTTATAAAATTCCTGTCAGTGTGAAACTGAAGTTTTTTCCCTGCCTGTAAACCAGTAAAACTCTCCTCTCTTGTCCCTGATTTAATGGTGCTACTGTTCAGTGTTTGCCTCACACCTTCTGCCCACAAGGTGCTGGAGTGCAGCACAAAGCTCTCTCCATTTGTGCTGAGCTGTCCTCATGTAGGAGCTCAGGGAAATGAGGCACTGAGAAATTTCTATCCTCTAGCACCCAGTCTGGAACAAAACAAATTTTTTTCTCTGTCAGTGTTAATCAAAGCATGAACTTGAAACTGCTCTATTTTTCCTGCCCTCACCTTTGCTTCTGTTTATGGTTCCTCAAGGAGTTTGGACTGTTTCACTTCCAAAGAGACATTGAAGTGGGGAAAAGCATTAAGGGTTGATCTTCAGTTATAATTCCATAAGGAAATGGTCTGCTCCATGAAATTTCCCAAGCCTGAAAATCTCCTTTGGTAAGCCTGTGTAAGGCCCTTCAGTGCCTCTACAATAGGCTTTTAAAATATTTTGCAATGGGATTTTATTTTTAGGAGGAAATATTTTAACTAGGACAATAACAGGCCTTGGCCTTTCTATCTCATGCGAGAAGTGCTCTAACGTGATTTGATAAATGGAAGGACCTTTCCATTTTCAGCAGCTCCTGGATACATAGCAGAGCAAACTTGGCTTCAAGGAGGGCCTTGCTCTTTTATTCTCTTCTGTGATGCATTCAAAGGTAGTTATGTAGGGTCATGTAACAGCTCAGAAATAGTATTGATGGCAAAACGAGGCATGATGCTTTTGGGCAGGAGGTGAGGACCCGCTGGAAGACTGCCTTGATATAGCAAACCATCCATCTTCCTATTTTTTTTTTTTAAAAGCTCCTCAAAGCAGCTGCAAGGGGCTGTGCTTCTGAAATGAACTGCTTTTGTGCTAGCTCTTCATCCGCTAAGATTTTTGCATTGTTTCTGGAAAAACACACAGATGTGTTTTAGTCCTGCAACCAGACTTTGGAAACATTTTTCCAGCTCCTTATTAGAAACCCCATATCAAGCTAATTATTTCCCGTATCTGAGATTCCTGAATGCACTCTTTGCCCTCCTGTGCAGCCACAACCCCAGAATTTCACTCTGTATGGACAAGATTCGTGCTTTGAAGTGGATTGGGAACTGACAGGGCCCTGCTCGCAAAGTCACAATGTGTGCCTGAGCTAAATACACCATTAAGGCACTGCCACTCTTTTTCTGGTATTTTATTGCTGTTTTTCATTCCAGGTGTTTGCAGCTCTGTGTTAAGGAAGAATTGGAAGCACACTGTGCCAGCAGCAGCCCTGGGAAGCAGACTGTTAAATCCTGGTATGATTTCAGTAGTGATTGAAGATGCAAAGGGCGGGGAGGGGCTTGGAAGCTGAAAAGACTGCTATCACCTCATGTGCTTTTTTTTTCCTTGTGTGAAAATTTGTCTTCATTTTTAAAAAATGAGAAAAATAATTATTCTAAATCTAGAAGGCTTATTTGTGACTTGTGGGTGGGCACTATTGATTGTTAGAGCTGCTGTCAGGTGAAATACTTGCTCGTGGTGACGATGGAGGTCCTGCATCTGGTGCTTGTGAGTCACCATCTCCAGCTGTTTTAGCCTAACTTGAATTGTTTCTCCTGAAGGCAGTCAGTGCAAAATGCATTTCCCTCCAGGTACATGTTCATGTCCTCAGGTTCATCCTGGATTTGCTAACAGAGCTACTCCTGCCTCTTCCCTTTGCGTTCAAATCGATGCAAAGGCTGAAATTCTGTGATAATCAGATTTATTTTCTTTCCAAACATCTGCTCTTGCCAAATGGTCTGGCGAGTCTTTCCCATGGTTTTACTCTAACATTTCCCCCTGCTCCCCCAGGCCTCTTTGCTTTATGAAGTTATGTAAATATTTCCTTGCTTAAACACACATTGATAAGATTTTAGATTGACTGGAGTAGGTTTAACCCCCAACGTCATCTGTTGGCAAGGAGATCCTTCTCTTCTCTGTTTAACCTTTTCTCCTACCATCGCCATTCGCCTTGGATCATGCATTTCAGACCCCTTCCAGAGCAGGAAAATATTCTGTGTTCTCACTCCCAAGATTCTTTTCCTTGTCCTTCCTGACTATAAATCCAGAGGTTGCCTCCCATTGAATGAATGTTACCTTGTGTTTGTTAGAGAACAGAATAACGAGCTGGTTGAAGGTAGAAGAGTGGAAAAACATTTCAAATATTTTGATTTTGAATAAAATAGACTTCTGCCAATGGAAATGAGAAGCAAAGTGTTCAGAGACACTTACTGCAGAAAAAAAGGCATGTGCTAATTTGATTCCAAATCCACAGCCCCCAACACAAAGTTTAAAGGGGAAAATGGAATTCAATACATCCGTTGGATCATTTCCTTAAGAACTGCTATACAGTAGTAAGGATACTAAATAAGGCACGGGAAACAAAATTCCTATAATCCAGGAAAATCCAGTCTCCCAGATTGGAAGGTAAAAAGCCAAGCTTTCCCCCCTTGCCTCTAAATGTGCTATTATATGCATGACACGCTTGGAACAGATTCTTTAGGATAGCAGAAATTGTGTGTCACTGTGGTTTAAACTATACTCAGCATTTCAGGGAGCCCAGGATTCAAACCTTGGATTGCAGTGCTGGGAGCTGGGATGGGCTTGCTGGAGCAAGGAGAGGGAGGTGGTGCAGATGCATTCCAGATGGTCCCATGCTAACTGCTAAATAATTTGTTAGACAAACAGACACCTTTTCCCAAGTTATGCAAGGGTTTGTTTTATTTGTGAAGTTTGATAGACGTTTTTGTGTCAGGAAAAGTAACTTACTGACCTTTGTGTGTGATATTTACTGTAGTAGATATTCTATTAACATATTTCAAAGTGATAATGATTACAAATTTATTCGTTTCTAGAGTCTCATTAATTGTTCACATGATACTTATACAGCTTTTTTAAAATTTCCACATCACCCAATAATTTTTTCTTTATCACACATCTGATTCACTAATGAGGTTTGACTTCCATTTGGCGCTCGAGGAGCTTTTACTGCTGTGTTCATGTACCTCATTCTGATTGACAGAATTTTGGAGTGTGTTAAACAGGGTGGATTTGGCTCCCACTGCATTTCCTTGTGTCTGCACTCTCTAGATGGTAACACTTGAAATGTGATCCAGCATGGCGTGTGTCTGCCCCGGATATGATGTGTAAGGAGAAAAAGACTTAATTTTGCAGAAAGGGGTGGATGTGTCTAAGCAAGGTTGTGCTTAAATTAATCCATTTGAATATCAACTGCTCTTTTTTTAAACTATTTCGTGATCTGTAATGTTTTCTTTAATATTATTATTCTACATCTCATCCATATGTACTTTTCCACATGCATGCTTATGAGCAGCTCACTGTTCCCTTCATTCATCTTTGGGCATGTGCGGAACCCCACTTCAATGGATTAGATTCAAGTTAGACTGTAATAAGTAAATCAGGACATTTTAGCAAACTATTTGTTCCTCGGTCCTGCAGAGGAAGCCAGATGGGTGGATCCCATGTCTTTGCTGAACTGTATGTGCATGACTGGGGCAACAAGAAATGCTGGACAAAATACTTAAATTTACGTCATGATCTATGTTTCTCTTGCTGTTTGTGAGGTAAATGTGACTTACTTTCAGGCAGAAGTGACTGTTACATGTTAAAACGCTCACACAGCGGGATTATGTTCATGTTTTATTTTGGCAGAGACAGTGAATTCCATTCACATTGCAGTTACTTTTCCTCCTTTCATCTGACTCAAGGCTGTGTGGCTGAGGGAGTGAGTCTGTCTGCAGCTTAGATGGAGCAGCTCCTTGAGCAGCCGTGCAGACTGCATCCTCCTTGCTCTCCCAAACTGGATATGCCTTCTCTATTCCTGGGGCAGGGAAAGTAGGAAGTAAAAAGTGAAGTAAAAAGTGTCATTGCCTGAAATGCTTGTAATTTCTGCTAGTCCCGAACTACAGCCCTTATGTTCTATTCAACACTGTACTTGTTGTGCTAACCCGGCTTACTTGGAAGCCAGCCTAGGTCAGCTAATGAAATGTCTGCTTTTTACCAAGTTCAGTTCAGACTTGCCCTTTAGTGCTGCGATAGGATCCCCTTCAGATTCATGGCAACTGATTTTATATAGACTTCCTGGGGAGGGGACTCGAGCACCTGCTGGAGGCTGTCTATCGGAAAATATAATTTTTCATTTAAAAGGTTTATGATTGCTAAGAAACCAAGGACTAATGCCACCCTTCCAGGGCATCATCACAGGGATGGAGGAGAAAGCCGGGACGCAGCAGGCGGTGCCCGGCCGGGAGGCGGCCGAGGTTCGCCGCCCGCCCAGGGTGGGGCTGGCCCGGCCCCCGGGTGAGGCAAGAGCCGGCGGGGCCGCAGCGGGACCTCCTTCCTCTTCGCTCCTGCCTCTCTCGGTGCCTCGCTCAGTGCCTGCTCCCGGTGGCTCAGGGCGGCGCGGCGGGAGGTGAGGGGCGCGGGCGGGCGCTGTCGCTTACTGCTCCTCGCTGTCCCCCGCTGTCCCTCACTGTCGCATCTCTCTTTGCAGACTCGGACTCGGCCCCACCCGAAGGATCCCAGAGATGGCGAAGGTGAGGAGAGCGGTGGCCCCGGACGGACGCGGCCCCTACTCGGCCGCTCCCGGGACATCCTCATATTATCCCTTTCCTTATTCTTACTCCTCACCGTTCTCCTTACTTTCACTCCTCGCTGATCTCCTTACTTTTACTCCTCACCGATTTCTTTTGGGGCTCCCTTAAACCAGCCCCTCCCCAAACCCCAGCGGACGCGGACGGGAGGGGGACGGGCATCATGTGAGGGGCGCGTCAGGCACAACTTTTTTGTTTTTTTCTTTTTTTCCATAAGTTTCCACTAATTTGGCCAAGTTTTCGGTACCCTGTGTTTATATTGCGCATGGGTGGAGGCTCCTTCCACTGACAGGAAGGAGAAAAGAAATATCGCCGTGGCAGTGCGTAGTGGAGGCTCGGGGCTCGGGATTCCCGTTCCCAGTTTTCCTGTAGCTAACACGAATTTTTCTGGGAGCCTTGGAGCTATCGTGCGGTTCTTCGTTTGAGGATTTTTGCTTTGCAGCCCTTTGGTTGCTGTGGTTTGAGCCTGGATGAAGGCATGGAAAATAGGGCAGACTCCAGCAATTGTGGTCTATAGTTTCATCAAATGCTTATGCCCTGAAAAGTAAAATAGGAGTTTAATGGCTTATTTGTGGTGTTTGTGCCGCTGTAGGAAGTGAAAGCAATCAAGGTCTATTAGGGCTTTCACAAAGGTCAGAGTAATTGCACTTAATGAGTGGAGTGATTAGTAGTGTTTGAATACCCTTGTGAATATTTACCCATATTATGTCTGGATATAGTTTTAAAAGAAAGAAAGGGCATTTCTTTTAAAGAAAAAAAGGTTTTAATAGTATTTATCTAAATTCTAAAAGTTGTGTTTTGTTTTGGGTTTTTGGTTTTGTTTTTTTTTTTGAGGGCAAAGGAAAATCCCTTCTTTAAACATCAGGCCTGGGTTGTAGGGTGCATATTAGGAGAACAGGAACCCTTACCCATGCTGGGGCAGGGCACCTGGCCAGAGGGATATATTTGGACAGTAAGACTTTTAATACAGGATATGTAGCATTGCTTATAGGCCTAAGGGTAACTTCCTTTTAATAAAACCATGAAAATTTATAATACTCTTGTCTCTTCCACGGAGACAAACTTTAATTCATCTTCTTAACAGGAATATTTCATTCTTCACCAGTGCAAACCAGTTACTCTTGGCTTCAAGTAGCAAATTTTCTACTGCCTAAGGTGACACTTGGGGATGGTTTTTTAACTGTGGTGGGTGGTGGTAGATTGAAGTAATTGGAACAATGAGGGTTTTTGTTAGGTAGGCCTTGTTCTCCAATTTCCACATTCAGAGGGCTGCTTTCCACGTAAGTAGTATTCTTTGCCTGTGCAGTTAGGCAGCCGCGAAAGATTGGGAGTGTTAAAGCTTTGTAGCCTGTAATTCATTTTATAAAAATTAAAAAAAAGCAAAGTTGAAGAAGAAACTCTGTTTCTTATGAGAAGCATGTGTTCTAAATGTTGCATCATGAAGTGGAGGTAAGAGTCACAATGTGCATGAAATGTTGAGAGTCGATTGACAGAAGCTCCTTGTGTACAACTAAAGCTTCAGAGTTCACCAAGGCACAGCACAGGGTACTGCAGTCCAGTTTAGCCTAGGTACATCACTGAAGAATAAAACCTTTGAAGAAGGTAAGTTATATTTGGAGTCTTGGTCACTGAAGTACCTGTCCTTGCCCAGTTCTGTGATGATTTTTTTTTCTTTGCCCAAAGGCTTGAGGAATTTTGTGTGTTCCCTGTCCAGAACAGACAGGTTCATTCATTTTGTAGGAAAACTACAGCATGCTGTGATGTGCTGCACAGGCTGGTCTCTCCCTGCCTGTGTTTATGTGCTTCCTTTGAGGGAGCACTGCTGCCCCAACAAGCTGCCCTTTCTCTCCCAGCTGGGTGTGTAGTGGTCTTTGTTACTGCAGAGATGCACAGGGCACCATCTCTTCCTGCTCAGTGAACAGGCTGGGAGCTGCTGCCCTGTGTTTGCTGGTTCAGAAATCTGGAGAGAAAGCACCAAGTGCTGTGGACTGATACGTTTTGGTCTGCTAGTCCCAGTTTTTTTTCCTGAATAAAACTTGGGAGTATTTGGTGTGTCCATTTGTACACTGCCAGGAAAGGATCGCTTGCTGCTGGTGAAGGTGTGGCCGCGCTGCGCTATATCTGGAGTTCCTGTTCTGCCAATGTGCACGTGTGACTCGGGGCACAGGGATAGTGTTGCCAGCTCCGTAGTGCTCCAGAGGATTGTCTCACGTTCCAAAGTACAAACACTTCTTCAGAGCTGGGCTGTAAGCAGCCCCCTCTGGCTCTGTTGAGGTTACTTGTGAGGATGGGTTTTGCAAATGTCTCTGTGTTGGTTCCTATGTGGCTGCTGCTTGCTCTTCTCCTTCTCTCCCGCCCCCTGTCTTCCTTTTTTTTTCCATCCCTCCTCCCTATCTTTGATATCTCCATGGTGTACTGACTCAGAGTTCACCACAGATGTTGTGTAATTATGCTTTTTCTCAAGAGTTTAAATTTAGTGGGGCAGATGTGAATATAGTCTGCTGACCTGAGCTTTCTCCTCCTGTTTCAGCAGACAGTCTGAAGCACTGTTAAATTTAGAGAGGTGTTTTGCAGACGTGTCTTTGTAGTTGTGCATTTGCATCACCTCTACACCTGTATCCATCCACTCACAATGCCATTTGCACTGTACTGCACTGAAAATTTTGGTGAGAATGGCAGGAAATAATTGTATATTTCTTGTGTGATGTTGGTTTTAGAGCACAGTTTGAACTGGCATTTCTGTGTGGCCCTCAATGGCCGTGAAGGCTTTCAGGTCAGCAGCGAACACTGTGTTGTGCTTATCTGCAAGATGGTTCTTGAGTAAGACATCTTACAGCAGTCTATCACTTATTCTAGCATATGACCTTCTGGGCTCTCTTCTGTCTGCTGGAAATAGCATACCTTCACTCTGCTGGTAAATATTCTCCATTTCCAGTCTTACTACTCTGCCGTTTTCCTGTGCCATCTTGTCAACAAATGGCTGTTTAAAAAAAGAAAAAAAACTCTAATAGCACCTTCCCTGCACTAAATACTGGGTTTTCCAGCAGCAAATCTTTGAGACACTACTTCTGTTGCTGCAGAGAAAAGGGGTGGCTCTTCATCTGTGGGAACTCTGACTGACAAGAAGTTGTTCTACGTGGTACAGAGCCACGGTAGCTGGGAAGGAGTCTCAATCAGTTCAAGTGTGGTCTTTTGTTTGCTGATAGGAATGCTTTGTATTTAACAGTGGCTAAACACGGGAACTTGTGGGTGGGAAATATTTTTTGTGCTTGGTGAGGAAAATGAAAAGGAACCTCGTTAAGTGGCTATTGTTACTGTCGCCAGGATATGTGGCCATAGTAATTTGTGGTGCTAAATTGTCTCTTGGGAGACACTCACTCTGAGGTGCTGGTTAGAAACATTTCACCTGATGAGGTTTTATCTTCTCCTTCTGGAAACCTTTGCTAGCATAGAATTGGACAAAAATACCAGAGAATGTGAACTTCCTCATTAGAAGTAGCATAAATTTCTAAAACAATAATATCTCTTGCTTTGAAGTCTTTTTTTTTTGGCTTTTTTTTTTGCTCTGCCTTTACTCTTCATGCTAATTTTGTGTTTCTGGGAGCTTCATTGGACTCACTGGGATGTGTCTGGAGAAAATGAAAGCTGCTGTTTATTTTCTAGTGTGTAATGGCAAATTTGACTTGCACTACACATGACCTCTTAACAACAATCACTGTATTGGGGGATGCAGAAAGAAAAGAATGTGTGTAGGTTTGGGGTGTTGTAATCTTGTGATACGCTTTGTGTTGAGGTTTTGTGTGTTGTACTTCTCTTTATGTTTTACTGCCCAGTTTAAGGTGTGGTGATTAAGTAAAGGATCACTCCAGATTACAAAAGGATTTATATCACAGATTATTTGTCTTTTTCATTGATGTGCTTTGGGTGCTGCTGGGCGGGAAGCTTACTATGCAAAGGAAAAAGGACCTGTGAGGCTGTAGTGTTACTGTGTATCTGCTTACTTAAACGGCAAGGAATGTTTCTAGAGATACTAAAGATAAGATATCTTTTTTTAGAGGTAAATAAATAATGAAGTTTGTCTGGTTCATAGCTCCTGTTTCAGATTTGCTGTGACAGCAAGTTTGGGTCAGGCTGTGATGGTGGTTCAGGAGAGGCCCTCTCTTTACGTGACCAAAATGTGCTGTGTTTGGGAAGGAGGAGATAGCTCTTCCCTCCATGGACTGAGTACCTTACTGCTGCAGAGCTTTCTGCCCTTGACCAATGATTTCACAAATGAGAAATCAGAACTGGAATAACTAAAAGGGCACTGGTGGATAGTGGAGTGTTTTAGATGGATTTGTGGTTGTTAAACATGGTGTGCCTGAGTATTCCCTGCTGTACCCCGATTGCCAGGCCACACTGCCGTGCTCTAAAAAGCACTCAGGTTGAGTAGGGTTCTCATGTGGAAGTTAGGGATGGCTTGACACTTTCCCAGTACTGGGCCAACTATTGGGAGTGTCACATCTGCCCACACGTGGCTCCTAAAGGCAGGTGCTGCTCAGGTTCTGAAGGAGGGTGGTTGTGGCAGGTGGAGAGCCAAAATCCACTGAGTGCTGTGTGCCACAAGGGAATGCCTGGAATGCAAGCAGTGCTCAGACATCAAGAGAAGTCTTTTAGACTTCAGCTGCACCAGAAGATTCTTCAGGAACTGTTCATGAAGCTTAGTGCATGTTCAGGCTTTCTGTGTGGTGCTTTGGAAAAGAGAGTGATGAAGGATTCCTGTCAGCTAACAAAAATGAGAAGGGTGATGCAGAGAGAGATTTCACCTGGCATTTGGTGTTCACACATACTTTGTCTGTAACAGCCACACGGGAATGTTGGGCTGTTGTCGCAAGACTGAGGAATTGTGAAGGGGAATTCCACTTGCTTATAACAAGATAAGCAAAAGAAAGCTTTAAGATCAATATTGGCTTCCTCTTAGAGTTGTTGACATTGGTCATTGCCAGAGGAGAACTGTGGTACTTCTGTAATACTAATTATGTTGAGATTATATGGAACAAAAATAAAATAAATAACCCCACGCTGGCTGGAGTGGTACTAAGGAAGGAGGAGGCTAAAAGGTTTTTCAGTCTTTATGTTTTTTACGAAATTAAATTCGGTTTGTAAGAGTGAGTCCCAGATCCTTGAGATGTTTTTTCATGGTAGCCTTTGGAATTAGCTAGGAAGATGACAATAAATACATTTGAAGTACTACCTAAAAAACTTGCTTATAATGGGAAAAACAGAGTGTTCCAGCAGGATTGTCATGCCTCTGAGTTATGCTGGCTATTGGAAACCATCCCCCAAAAAGAAATGTGTTGTTGCCATTAAACACTTGTGATAGTTTGTGTTCTGATCTGCCAGAATGTGGGAAATGAACCTGACTCCTGGCTGCTGCTGCCACAGTGGGAGGCGTGGGGAGTCTCTGCTGGCAGGAGCACACGGGTGCCCCGGAGCAGTTTCTGGTTACTGCCCTTCTGTCCCTGCCTGTCTGGCTGACCTGTCTCTGATGAGTGCATTGACTGGAGACCAAAGCACGGAGTGGCTGAAATTCCTAACTGCAGGGAAGGCCAGATGGCAGTGCTGCCTCTGGAGTAGCCTGGTGCCAGTCTCAGTAGGTGTCTTGGCACTTGCTATGGTGCTCTTTCTCCAGAGTGGAAAAATGTCCTGCCTGTACTGATTGCTACGTTTTTACAGCAGTGCTTACAGGAAATTTCCTCTTCAGCTGTTGGAAACACCTTCCTGTTTCCCAAACCCAGCTGTTTCGCCTTTTGGCCGCTTCTGTAATTAATAAATTAACTACTGTGCTAAACACATATAGGTTCTTGAGCTAGCCTATTTAAATAAAGGCAAAACTTTTCCATAACAATGATGAATGTCCTTTTGTGTTTAATCCAAAAGGAAATTCCCTCAAGAGCCATGTTCCATGGAAACCTAGTGGAATTATTTTTGTGTTTGGACAAGCTGATCTTTTATCCTTATGTTTGAACTGTTTGGGTTTTTTTTTAAGCTGTAAGCTAATGTGACTGAATCACTTCTGTAAGGAGTTGCTCATGTCAAAAGCAGCATGATTAAAAATTGAAAGCCATTGGAGAGTTCAGTGGGTCTCATTTGCAAGGTGGTGGAAAAAAATCAGCGTGATACTTCTTGAGAGTTCCAATAGGGTTTTCTTGAGGAGAAATAGTTCTTGTTTCCAAGTGTGTCTTTGTGCCATTTGCCTAGCATACATGATTTGTGCAATTAGTTTAGCAAATTACTTTAGCAAATGATAAATTCTTAGTGATTTCCCTGCATTCAGGTTCCAGTGTTGAAAGTAACAGTAGTTTGCAGAACTGGTAGGTAAATATACCCAAATTTAGCTGGTGCACTGCAAGGGAAAACCGTGGTAGTGCCTCTGGAGTGAGCTGTGTTTAAACACCCACAGACTGCTACTTAGCCAGACAATTGCAAGAAAAATGTTCTCAGCTTTTGGATTGTGAATTCAAATTTAGCCTGAGCTCCTGTATGGAGAACTGAAAAATGCAATATTCTATTTAATGGCTTTTTCCCTCCTCCAGTACACCAGAGGCACCGTGACAGCCTTCGCTCCTTTTGATGCCAGAGCCGATGCAGAAGCCCTTCGTAAGGCCATGAAGGGACTGGGTAAGGATAACTTTTATTTTACGGTAAAGAAAGGGCTCTCCCTCCTTTGCAAGCATCCTTTCTGATCCATTTTTTTGTTGTAGTAGATGAGAGTAGGGCATGTGTCTACAAGCCATGGAATGACAGCCCCAGGACCACACTGGTCTGGGCGTATCGTGGTTGTGACTGTGCAGCTCTCAAAGATGTTTATTTTTGGGTTAGCATGAGGAAAAAAAGAAGGGGTTTACACATTCCCCTTTAAGAAATGAATATTCCACAGGCTGTTCTGGGCACACTAAAGTTTTACAGCACAGTAGCTCAACTGTGGATTTACAGGGACAGCTGTGGAGAATTACAGCAGCGTAGTAGGAACTCTGCATGGAAAATCTGCAACAGCCCCCTCGGCCTGGCAGTGTGTGAGCACAGTGCAGCTACTGGGACAAGGAATGCGAGCACACAGTGTGAATGCAGACTAAGAAGTGGTCTGGAAACTCCCACTGTGGCTTTCTGTCCCAAAACTTCCCTGGGAGAACAAACCCCAGTTTGCTGCTTTCTCTGAAGCCACCTGTGGAAGGGAGCAGAAGGAGGGGAAGGGAGGTGTGTGTGATACACCTCAGCCTATGGGCAAACTCAGGAGGGCTGGGAAGATGCTGTGCTGGGAGGACTTACCTTGCAAGCTATTGTCTATCAAATGGATAATAGCTCCACACTGCTGCCCTCTGGGATGTTTGGGAGTGCTGGACTGAGTTTTGCTGGGAGTTGGCAGTTTGTTGGTGAGCCCAAAGGCAAGGCCTTTCTGTGGAATACAGACTGACTAAATGATACAGCTGGTGCTTGGAGCAGAGTCTGGATCAGAGCACTGATGGAGAACAAACAGCATGTTAAGTCCTCCAGTCATGTTTTTGCACCAAACTTGGTGGCTCAGCTTGGGGTACGGTGACATTTGTTATTTTAAATGCTTCTGCTGTTTGCCAGTAGGCTGTTGTTGTCAAAGCGTCTTTCACTGCCTCTTGAGTTTGTGCCACTGCAGTTTGTTTTTCAGAGTGTGTTTGTAACTCGTTGTTTTTTCTAACTTCAGGGACTGATGAAGAAACAGTGCTGAGTATCCTCACCACCAGAAACAACGCTCAGCGTCAAGAAATTGCTTCTGCCTTTAAAACCTTATTTGGCAGGGTAAGAAGAAAAAAAAATACCTCTGGAAAAGAGCTGGTTCTGACTTACAATGATTACTTAAAACTATGAGGCACATTCACCATGTTCACTGTAAAACATTCCTTGCAAGAAAATCTACTTTTGCTTTTGTCTTCCCCTCTCCTCTACCCTGCCTTATCCTAAAAAAAATCACAATGTGTTTCAGGTTTTCCAAATGCCTGTTTATCCTTTTCTCCTGCCTTATTTGTTTCAGCTGAGGTACCAATTAAAACAAAAAGAGAGGTGTCCCTTGTGTTTTTTTGCTGTGTCTCTGGGGTCTTTCAGCTTGCAGACTCATGTGCATCCCTGTGAAATGCTTAGTCCTTGTTCATTACAGCACTGTTTGTTCTGCACTAGGATCTTGTGGATGACCTGAAATCAGAACTTACTGGCAAGTTTGAAACCTTGATGGTGTCTCTGATGAGACCAGCGTATATTTTTGATGCTCATGCACTGAAGCATGCCATCAAGGTAAGAGGAGGGAGAATTAATGTGTTCCATGAAATGATTGGTGCATTTGGTTGATTTTTTGGGTTTTTTTTTTAGGAATGAACTTTGGTTGCTAAAGGGAATGCTAATAGAAGCAGGCTTCTTAAAAAAAAAAAATAGCAAAATTGTGCTAACACCTGCCAATGTAATGGTTTTGCCTGTTTTATTTTTTTTCATCCTAATAACTCAGAGGCAGTTTAGAAATCAACACAGCATAAGAATTGTTCCATTCTGGTTTAAATACAATGAGTAGATGTGCAGTTGCTTTCACATTCTTTTTGCTGTTCAAGTGCAGTGCTGAAGTCCAGTGGGCTCTGGATTTTTTTCTGCTGTGAACAGCCAAGGTTTTATAGCTATACAGCTGTATGAAAATTAATTCAGAGCAATTAATGGAAATGTGGTGCTCTTTGTTTCTTCTTGACTGTTATTTAATGTTTTGCCCTGATGGACTACAATGCAAGTCCAAAATTGATGAGCTCTTGTAAACTGGTGTCCACCAAAATTATGAGCAGGTATTGTCTGCAGTATTGAATGTGCTCTAAAAGCTGCCTTCAGTAACATAGAGGGAATAATTGATGGCCCTGTTGGTGTTCTCCTTCTAACATTTCTCCTTAGTGAATGCATTTAGTGCCTTTCTGGGCAGGCCAGGTAAACAAACAATTTACAATGTGGATGTGTAGAAATTTCAGGGTCTCTTCCATGTGCTTTTTTTTTTTCCCTCTGTCACACCTGTCTGATATCACCAGCCTGTGGAATTTCAGGAATTGGATGTCCCTGGATTATTTACAGAATTGACCGAAGTAGAGGACATTGAACTTGACTAGTGTAAGGTAGTGCTTTGTGGAATGACACTTCCATGTAAACTCCCAAGATCCTGGATGAGCAGCTGGTTAATATGTAGGCTTTAGTCAAATGTGCCAGCCAGTGCTCATGCACCTGTGACCCAGCAAATAGTCCCTCAGACAACAGAAACTTCATGCCTGGAGGTTTTCTGTAATGTCTTTATGTGCATTGGGGGAAGGGGAGATGGTACCTGACAAAGAAACTGATAAAGGCCATGTTGATTAATCAAAAAAAAATTGTATTCCCAAGCTCCTCTTATTGATTTAAGAGTCAAAGACCGACAGGGAAATGACAGAACAGATGGGTGTAGGAGGGAAAGTAGAGATAGTGAAACAAGAGTGGTTTTGTTCTTGTCACTTAAAAAAAAGAGTATTAAACCCAAGACCGTAGATTTTCAGACCATGTATCTGCACAGGAAAGGATGTCCATACTGGCTGCACTTCAGCTAAGGGGGGTTACAGCAAAGCAGATGTGATGGCAGGGACTTCAGTGCAAGATAACAACTCAGATAAGAGCACCAACACTGCGCTGAAGGCTGTCCTATCAGTTTTCACTGCTGCTACTTGGATTAGAGTGAGTTTAACTGTGCCTGCCTCCCTGGTTGAGTAGGCATGTTCTTGAAACAATCTGTATTTTGGAAGTGATTGCCTGTAACCTGGCAGATTTGTGTTCTGGATAGCTTTGTGTGCAGTTGCATATCTTTGTATGAGTTTAGTATTCAATGTTTTCCTTACAGGAAAGGTTGTAAATAACATGCTGCAGCAAAAAATGCTCAGTATTGCATTTCAGTGTTGCTTTTGTGAAATGACTCCTTTGTATGCGCAAAGAGCAATGGATTATGCCTGCAAACAAAGTAGGCTCAGACTTGTGGAAACAAGATACTGGCTTGGCTTTTGTAGGTTTTATCCTTGTAAAAGCGAAAGAGTGGCTGCTGTGTCTGCTGTCATTAAGAACTGCAGAATTGCTGAAACTGTCTGGGTTAGCAATTCTGTTGGGAAGTGTTTGCAGTGGCAGAGGGGGTTTGTTTAATAGCAGGGTACAGGTCTGTGCTGGGTGGCTCTGTGTTTGCGTCTTGGCTGGTGACAGACACTATGAATTAGAGCTAAGATTGAAACTTCCTCCCTTCATTCACTTCTCTTGATGCCCTTGACTGTCATAGCCAAGAACTGAGGCACACCTGGCTGTGCTTGGGCAGGGAAGGGCCCATCTGAATCCTACAGTACTGAGCTTTTATAAATTGTTGGGTTGGTTTTGAAAACAGTCAAGACAGAACTGGAAGAAATTCTCTTCAAAACCACCACAGTATAGCAGAAAGAAGAAAGTATTTTTTTATTTGGTCCAAATGTGTAAGTTTATGATTGGTTTTGATTGCCAAAGAGAATTCTTGTTTTCCTTTTGTTATTCCATCAACTGATTCATACTTGCACCCCTGCAGGGAGCAGGAACCAATGAGAAAGTGTTGACTGAAATTCTTGCCTCCAGAACACCTGCGGAAGTGCAGAATATTAAACAGGTTTATCTGCAAGGTAATTTTCTATATAAAATAAGGGCCTCTGTTCAGTTCCCTAAATATGATTTTAGCTCATCTTTCAGATAAGGTCTATCTCTGAACTGATGGATGTGTCCAATAAGAGGGAGTTCTTCCTGCTGTGTTGCAAGATTTCATATTGAAAGGAACTAGAATTTGGATTGGAAACTTAAATAGTTTTTATTTCACTGTTATGACTGCAGGTTATGGTGTTTTGTGCTTTACAGTAAGAATTCTTTCAAATGCATTTCTTTCTTCCACCCATTATTTTCATCCCTTTGACTGAAAGGCAATTTTTAGTTACTGGAAACAAGAAAACTGATACCACATAAAAAAAAACAGAACTGATTTTTTTTTTTTTTT
>VWZT01000570.1:812249-887093 GCA_013397055.1 Pachycephala philippinensis
TTTTTTTTTTTTTTGCCTTTTGCTCTATGTTCCGTTCAAGTGCACTTGGGGTAAAGCAGGTGCAGCTTTTGGCTGCAGAAGTAGGTGCTTTTACCCTATGATCGTGGGGTTGTTTTTTAGAGCAGTGTTTTATTCAACAAATGTCTGTTTTCTATGCAGATTCCTGCCACACAAGAAATTCTCATGTCTTAACAAATTTTGAGCCCAAACCCAGAGTCTCCAAGGGCAAAATTTTTAAGTAGAGGACTTGTCTGGGCTCATGGTTTCTGTACAGTTGAGACTGCCATATTTTAGCACGACTTCATGTCTGTATCCTCTTTAGTTCCTAGAGGAGCTTAATCTATGCATGTCACCTTGTACTTCAAAATATTTTGAGTAATCTGCTCCTGACGTGAGGTGCTGTATTTTCACCTCTTTTACGGTAAGGTTAGGTTATAAGTGAGAGCAGAATATGTCCTGAGTGTTAAAGATGTTTCTGGTAGGTGATTTTACAAATTGTGGGTGAAGTGAACTTTTTGCTTTTCCTTGCTTTCCCCTCAAATAGTGAGGGAGCCTGTAAGGTGGTGAGTGGGTGTTGCTCTTTTGCAGAGTATGAAGCCAACCTGGAGGATAAGATCACAGGAGAGACATCAGGCCATTTCCAGAGGCTGCTGGTGGTGCTGCTGCAGGTCAGTGTCCTGCTGTGTGATGACTTTCACTTCGAGGTGCACTTACCCCTCTGTGCTTACTAAGCTGGCTTCTGGATGGGCTGGTGCCGGGCAGGATTGGCTTTGGAGCTGAGTCACTTCCTCTGACACACAGGGTCAGCTTTGGGCTCTCTTCTGAGTCATTTCCATATCACTGAATCAAAAAACTTCTGTGATGCCTAAAGAGGCCAACCTAGAAACAGAGACCAGACAGGACTAAGGGAATAAAGGTGGATATTTATCAGAAAGGCCTTCAGAGGCACACGCTGGGCAGGCCAAAGGCTGCACCCAAGATGGACCCCGAGTCACGAGTTCTTCACACTTTTATAGCTTTGGTCCATTTGTACATCAACCCAATTTCACCAATTAAACTTTAGCTAATGATGTAATTTCCCCTCAGCTTGCCCCCCTTCTCAAGATGCTGGGTTACACATTTTGGGCCTAGGCCGGGCTGGGTGTCCTTGGAGAGCAGCCTGGAGAGGCTTTGTTCTGTCTGTCTCAGCATGAGAGAGCAGCAGCTCCCAGGCTACAGGACACTGCAGAGTTACACACTGGGAATATAGAATTTGAAAAATATAAAAGCTAAAACCTAAGGCATCAGGTGCAGCAGGTGCTGCTGCGTGGGGTTTTGAGGGCAAAATGGGAAGAGAATACTTATTTCATACAGACACATGCAAGGAGAAGAGAGAAACAAAGTGGTTTTGGAGAAGATGCATTAGGGGGTGACTTCTCACAGTAACCTACAGGCTCAATATAACTTTTTTTTTTGACTTATCTTCTAATTCTTCAGTTTAACAACTTCTGAATTTCTGTTTAGGCGAACAGAGATCCTGATGTTGGAGTTGATGAGGCTCTTGTTGAGCAGGATGCTCAGGTGGGTGAATGACTTGGGGTTTGGGGCATTTCTACAAGTTCTCTCACAAAGATGGTATACAGCTAGAATTTGAATGTGAAAGACTGATAGTTGAGGTTCTCTGTGTTTTTTAATGTTTTCATGTACTTTTGTATGTTCTGGACAAAAGAATTGCCAAAACCTGAAACACTGTGATCAAAATTTTTGGCACTTTGACATTTCAGTGTAAAGTGTGTCTTGTTTTGTTTATTACTTACTGAGGGGCCTGAATGAGACAGCGTGTAGACCATTAGAAGAGAGGCTGAGGCTTGGTGATGCTGAGGGACCCACTGCTGGAAAATGCAGATGTTAACAGTTCATTCCTTAATACCTGACTTGAACTTCTCTCTGAATTTAATCCCTTGTCCATGACTGCTCTCTGAACCTGGGCTGTGTGGAAAGGAATGCCAGCAGTTAATTGGTGTCCTTGCCAGACTCTTGCTGGGTGTCATTCGCTTTGTTGGAGTGATGGTCAATATTTCAGCAGTTTGATTACAACTCATTTAATACGTGTTTCTTCTCAGGTATTTCAGATAACTCTGCATGAGACATTTTTCTCTCATAAATTGTTTGAGATGAAAGAAATACAGGGATTGTTCAAGGTGACATGGAGTAAACACAGAATGTCAGATCAATGAAACATTCTCCTGATAGCCCAGCAAGATGGAGAGACAGACTGGCAGAATATATTTTACTGGCAGAGGTCTATCCTTTGTTACTTACATTCAGAAAGCATTGTTCTGCTGTTAAAGTTAATTTCCTGGGACAATTCCAGCTGGAAAATTAGAGGGCAAATGTTTGAATCATGAACTAGACTGTTCCATGATATTTTCAGTCTTGCTTCTAGCTTGGCCTACATAATTGAGGAAACCCATGAAGCACCAGCCCTGGTAGGTAGATAGATTCCCTTTGGCCCCTTTAATTGGGTTTAAATGAGCAGCTAAATTTAGGAGGCACCAAATCCAGCTGTTGAAAAGGTCCTGGTTTTCCAAACAGTCTCTGGTTTGCTGCACACATTTAGCTTGAGCTGGGACCTTGAGTCAATGGACTTTCCATTCACCACCCAACGCAGCTGGAACAGATTCAGTCATTTTCTAGTTGCTGTTGCCAGCTACAGATGGCCAGAACTGAGGTACATGACTGTGCAATTGTAGGAGTATTTTTGGCTTCCCAAAAATACTGTTCTTCTCAAGTCTTATGATATTCTAGAAAGGATTCGATACATTAGAAGGCAAACTTTTTGCTCAGTGGTGATTTTAGAATTTTCTGTGTCTACAATTACTAAATATTAATTCAAAGCAATTGTGAGACTTTTCTTAGAATGCCTGAAGGCATTATTTTGGAATCTTTTTGGAAAAGATTTTGTGAATATCACTTCTTTAAAGTTATGCAGTTGAGGTATATTTTATGTATTGCCCGGTGGCAAGGCAGGTAAAAACTTAAAGCTGACATAAAGTGATATTTACAACTTGTAGTATCTCTAAATAAATTCTTTGCTGGTATTTCTAAATGCTGTACTGGCACTTCTCATTTGCTACTGGATGGAGAGTGCTGGTATTCATTTGGAGGGCTTAGCATTTATTATTTGTACTAAATATTCTTGCAGTGAGTGCCTTGATAGCTTTTTCCTTTCCACCTTCTTTTATTCTGTACCATTAATATTAAAAAGAGCACATATACTACATATGTACAACCTTCCTCCTTAGAGTGTTTAGCGTGCAATTTGGAAAAAGGCAAAGTTTTCCAACGGTCAGGAAAAAGAACTTGTTTCATTTTCCAAATTTCTTTTTCCTTCTCATTTTCTCCCTTCTCTTGCTCATTCCAACTTTCTGAAGTGCTTTACTTTCCTGCTGCTGACAATGCACCCAGGTCTTTGTCTGCATCAAAGACAGGCTTGCCTGAAAAGCCATGAATGTGCTAAAACCATGATTAAAATCAAGTTTCAAACAACTAAGAATTTATCAGCCCACAAATCTTGTTTCTGAGAGCTTCTAAATCCATCTTCCCCTCCTTCTTGGAAAACTTCCTCCTGGGCCAAGTTGGCATGGTTCTGCTGTTGAAGAACCATCATGTAACAATGTTTTGCTACTCTGGTTTGAAAAAGGGAAGGGAAAAAGGGCAGAAAAGGCAGTATTGTGAATAGATTTTATTTGCTGTATTATCACAGTTTCAGAAAACTTCAGGCTTATGAAAAGGGCTATGCACAGTCAGTTTCAGGGCCTGAAGCTGCATTACTCATGGAAATGCCTTCACAGTTAATTTCAGATTTTTTCATTTATTTCTAACATGAGTTCAGTATTTGGCAATTTTATTTCATTTTTTTTCCCTTCAGCTATAGCTTGTTAGTAAATTTAATGCTCCTTAGAGTGAGACAAATGGAGCGTTTCAACAGGATGCATGGGCACAAAACAAATGCTGATGTTTTGATATCTTGAATTCGTAACAGGTTTTGTTCAGAGCTGGGGAGCTGAAATGGGGAACAGATGAAGAGAAGTTCATCACCATCTTGGGAACCCGCAGCGTTTCCCACTTGAGGAGGGGTAGGTACTGTGCTTAATGAGGGCCTGAAAGCTTCTGCCTGAAATCCAACCTGATAAAGCTCAACCCATTTTGAGGTGCATACTTTATGAGCTGCTAACAGAGAGACAATCCCTTTTCCCCTGCTCCTTGCCCATCCATAAGTCTCTTTTACCAGGCTGTTTAGGCCCCTGGGAATACTGCATGGGGCTGTTCCTTCCAGGTGCAGGGAGGGGTTGTGCAGTGGGCATCTGATGGGAAATCAGTGCTCAGAACAGGACAGTGAGTGGCCTGTAGCACCTGAACTGTGGATAATGACACACAGGCATTGTCCTGAGCTGAGGGGGGACTGGCAGCAATGTGGGCTGTTACTGACTGAGCACACTTTGTTTTGCAGTGTTTGACAAGTACATGACCATTTCTGGCTTCCAGATTGAAGAGACCATTGACCGGGAAACCTCTGGTGATTTGGAGAAGCTGCTTCTGGCAGTGGGTAATGAAGGCTTAACATCTAGAACTGGCTGCCTTTGCTTACTTCCAGGCTTCCTTAAATTACAGTTGTCACCCAGATTGGCATGAGAACAGGGTTCCTTTAGGAAGGTAGTCACCTGGGATCTATTTTAATATCTAGAGAAGAGGTGGTGAACTGCATTCTGTTGGGTTGTGTGCACCTCTGCCAGAGGTGAGACCGAACTCTGCCTTGCCCTGTATTCCTGGCAGTTCATCCAGGACAGTGTTGTAGAGTTTGACTAATAAAGTGTCTGTGCTATTAGAAGTAAATGGTTTGTTCCAAATCCCAGAACCCAAAGAGTTGTGACAGAGGAACAGACCAGGTGACAGCCCTGGAGAGAATGACCCAGTGACACACACCTTGTCTTGGCAATCAAAGATTTCCCTGTATTTCATAGCAGTCAATAATTCAATTGTTTGCCTTTTTCCAGTGAAATGCATCCGCAGTGTGCCTGCCTATTTTGCTGAGACCCTGTATTATTCCATGAAGGTATGTAAATGTTTTCCCTGCATCACTTTCCATCTCCTCTAGCTACAATTCCTCTCCCTTAGCTTGTTCTTAGTTTCTGCTGCCACTGTAAATGCTGACAGGTTACTGTATCACTAAGTATCTGCAAAAGGTTCAGGGAATGCAGCTCTGGGAGAGGATGCAAACAATTCATAAGGTTTCCTTGGAGCTCACTGTAGGTTTGTCAGAACATAGGGCTTTTAGTCTCATCAGCTGGTTTTTGCCTTGGTGTTGCTATGCTGGAAAATGTCTAGCAAGATCCAGTGGGCACTTTCAGCTGGATAGACTCCAGTTTCTTCAGGTGCTGGATGGACTGAGGAAGGAAAGAATTGTAAATTGTGCAAATTTTAGTGCTGTTTGATACAGACCGAGGACATTAGGTAGCTTTGAAACACGTTTTGTTTACTATCCATCCTGTTTTGAGAAGCAAAAGAAACTCATCAGAGAAAAGGAAAGGCTTAAACAGCTGCAAAAGACTGTGCACAGGAATTGCATTAGCAATGCATCTGTGTTTCTGTTGGCTTCACCTTCTCTTGCATGGGAAGAGATAAGCAGGGAAAACTGTAGTTTTTAACTCCCAGTGGGTAATATTAATTAAACCAGAGGTAGGTAGTCTGTTGTTTTCAGGTAAGTTATCAGCTTCCCTGAAGAATTCATCCCTTCCCCTTGCTGGAAAGCCCTGAAGGATGTTTGTCACCAGATGAGGTGACAGCTTCAGAATTAGTGATAAGACACAAAATGATAGCTTAATTTTTAAAAGTCCTTTACTGCTTTAGTAGATAACAATGTAGAATAAGGTTCAGGTGGAAAAACCAAAATATTGTACCAGTAGGCTGAGCTGTCTGAGGAGGATTACTTTTTTCTTGTTTATTAATTTTTATTTTTAAAAAAAAATGCAATTTTCCTGTAGGATTTAGATTCTTATACACTTCTCTTATGAGGAGCCTGACTAATGTCTGCTGGTGAGATCCCCAAATTTTTTTTTTAATATAAATAGAAATCACTAAACACTTCAGATAAGAAAGCTTTTTGTCAATTACTACTTTGACAGAGGAGTTTGTACTTCTAATTTATCAGTTTGGCATGACATGGTTCTGCACTGAGCAGAGTTTGCTTTCACGATTAGGTGGGGCAGAACTTGGTTTTTATTCCTCAGAAACCACCGGACTCATGGCATAACTTTTGAGCAGCTTTAGGGCATTTTTAGGTGTAATCCAAGAATATTGCACCCAGAAGGATTGAGTGACCCTGGACGTTAGGCTGAAGATGATGGTGGGGCTCTGCCAAGTCCTTCCCTGAGGTGCATCCGCAGGTCAGCACGTGAAAGTTTGTATGGCTTCAGCTTGTGTGGAGTCTGCCTTGTCTGAGCACAGGGGTCAGGGCCTTGGTCTGCTCAGGAACGTGGAATGTTTCAAGCACTAAAGATGACAGAGTGAGGCATGTTTGTGTGGTTGGGAAAGGTTTGTGAAGTTTGCCCTCATAATAAACAGCCGGAGAGTTCATGGAATGAGTTGCTCTGCCTGTGTCTTGCTGTATGATGTTCCTTTGTACTGCTCACTGCTGGGATTGGTGTGCCCAGTTCCAGAACTGACTGCAGTTCTGCAGCCTCAGAGTACACTGAAAAGGGGATTTACATGTGGTTCTGATTGTGGTGAGCAGCTGTGCTACTGTGTAGGCTTGGAACTGGGTTCTTTTACATTTATATGGGCATTCACAGTTGAAGTCTGAGATGAAATGTGAGATAAGAGGTCTGAGCATATGGCACTTGATAGAAGTCCAGGGATTAGAGCACCCTGTGTGGTCAGCCCTCTGTTCTCCATGTTTCAGTGTGAATGTCTTGTGATACTGTCCCGAATATTCTCTGTTTTGGAGCTGAACTGTCATGCAGGAGTGGTTTGAGATGCCACTTGTTGCTTTCATGTTGTACCATGGTTGTTTGTATTTCATGTTTTGTTGTAGGATCTGTCCACAACAAGCTCATATTTGAATGTTACTTGGTCTTTTCTCTTTAGGGGGCTGGCACTGATGATGACACCCTGATCAGAGTCATGGTTTCAAGAAGTGAAATTGATCTGTTGGATATTAGACGAGAATTCAGAAAGAATTTTGCTAAATCATTGTATCAAATGATTCAGGTAACATTACTGTTGTGTTCTCAGGGAACACAGGGGTGAGTGAGATGTCACCGTTTTCACTGCTTATTTTTTTGGGAGAGGGTGGATGTGACACTGCTCTGAGATTGATGGTGGTTTGTCTTCAGTTTTGACATTGCATTGTTTAAGTGGGGGACACTTCCTATGGAAAAAGGTTTCCTTCCAGTGCTCACTACGGCAGATGATGTGGTTTTCTGAGATTACAATTACTCATACACCATTTTTAGCTACTGCATCATTTCCTTGTTCTTGTCTGGGTTCCTTATTGTCCAGTGCTTCAGAGAAGGGTGCAGGGTCCAGAGGAGTAACACTGGGGTTGGGAGTCTGAATTATCATGAGGCTGAAGTTTAGATCTTGGGTTGTGGTGTGGAACCCTTTGCAGCATTTCCAAGTGGAAAGGATTTCACTGTGGAACCAGTCTGAGTCATAATTTCCTTTGAGTGGATGGGAAGGAGCAAGAAGGGAAGGAGCCAGCAAGGAATCCAGAGCCAGCTGTTGCTGCAAAGTTAAGCCAAAAGGCTTTTTTTTGCCTTGGATTATTTTTTTCTTGTTTTGTTTTGAAAGTCCTGCTTTTTATGTTTTTCTATACTCATTCCTGACGTTGCACTCCCTTAACTAGGCTGGGTGGAGTTGCTTTTTGGCACTGCTGGTCAGGCTCATACAGCTGATCTATGGATTTTGTATCAGAGCTTCCCATTGATTATAGGGAGCAGAGCTGGCACCTTTCTGGGCAGTGGCAGGTGCACTTTGCTCATTTATAGGGTGTTGCTTTTGGTGCTGCTTTGGGCTTCTCCTTTGGACTTTCCCCCTGCAGACAAATGCATCAAATGTGCAACGGGCAGCTCTGTTTTCTAGTAAAGCTTTTGGAGGTTTTTTTGCCTCTGGCAGTCTGTCTGTGTAAATATAGCTCTCATATAAGAGGCAGAGAATTTCCTTGTGTCATTCCCGAGTGGCGAGTCATCCGTGTGGATTTCCTGTGGGTGGGATGAACGTGTAACATGCTGGGGCCCTCTTTGGCAGCAGCTCTGGTGACTCACGGTGCTGCTGTGCTGTGTTAACAGAAAGACACGTCTGGGGACTACAGGAAAGCGCTGCTGCTCCTCTGTGGCGGAGACGATGACTGACGGGGAAGGGACTTACAGCGTTTGTCGTACTCCAGCTTTGCAGCCCCTCATTAGCATGTCTGCCTGAGGTTTTATATTTTAATGCTTTGTGGCTGCTTGAATTTATACTAGGATTGCACTTAGTAAAAATGAGCGCGTTGTTATCCCTCCTCTTCCCGACATCCCAACTTCCAGGAATTTCAAGTGCCTTCTGTGATCTGCGAGAGTCACCTTCATGGAAGGTGGGTGCTGAGCACAGAACCCCGTTCTTTACAGGTGTTCTGCTGAAATAGGAAAAAGTAATCATGTATTTCACAATAAATTGAAGATTATCCTTTTTTGCTTTTACTCCTTACATTTCCACTGAATGTTGAGCTAGTTCTAACATGGCAAACAAATCCTTTGTATGTAATATTTGAATGAATTTGCTGAACATATTACAAGCAATCATTGGAAATCTAAAGGACCAATAAAGTTTTTCCCCTCTCATCCCTGTTGTATGTGGTTTTTAATCTAATTTAGTGGGTTTCAATCTATTTTCCCTTTGATAGGATTCCACTACCTTCCACAACTGTTGGTCTGTATTTGCTCCCATTTATTGAGGCTTTTAAGTATCTATGGTGTTTTTCAGCTCTACATCTTTGTGTCTAGCCTAGGATATGGGTGCTGTGGTGATGCTGCTGTTCAGTATAGTTGGAAAACCAAAGTATTGGTGCTTGCTGGGCATTGCATTCTCATTTTGTGCTGCTTTGTCTTCTTTTCTCCTCTAAAGCTGGGGCAAGGAAGGAAGAAGAGTTGCTGTGCAGGGCCAAAGCAGAGCAGATGTGCTGCACTCTAGGGCCAGTCAAGAGTGTCTGCTGTGGAAGCAGGTGAAGAAGAGATGGAAAGACTGGAGGGATCTTGGGAGAAAAGAGGATGGTTGCAGCATCCCTCCCCTCAGGTTAGCAGGGAGCAGAGCACAGGGTGAGAGAAGCACCAGCCTGTTTTATGGGCTGCCTTAAATTCTCTGCTTTAGTTAAGCATTTATGACTGGCTCTGAAAATTAAATTGACAAGTGTGCAGGAGAATAAAGAGGCTTCTCTTCCATGCCTTGTAAGGTCTGAGCACCATGGTTCTGAACTTGGCTTATCAGTCAGTCACATACATCAGCTGCAGAAACTGCACATTTTAATAGTCCTCCTGAAATTGATTCTTCACAGGTTATTAAGAGCTTTAAAACTTTCATATTGGATAACTGTAAAGTTTTAACTTTTTCATTGTAATTCAGAATTAGTACTGTCATTAGCTGCTAAATGCTTTGTTTTCAGTGTAAAATATGCAGAAGAAAAAATTATATTGTGTTCAGATTCTGTTTTTTCCCTTTTCTGAAATGAGTTGTCAGCATTTGTTAGTTTTGCTTTTTGTGGAGCCTTTACAAATGTGTTAACAAGGACTGTTCATTTACAGCTGCTCATCCTGGAATGACATGGCCAGCTGTATGCACTGCAAGCTTGGCATGACCACTGGCCTGGAAATACCTTGGGATAACAGGAGGTTTTGGGAGCTTTTTCTGGTTTTGGTTTTATTTTAAAAGTGATTAAATATTTGCCAAGGTAAAATCATGCATAAAAATCTTTAAGGCACTGCTTTCTACTGCTTTAGAGATTAGATGCTATATTTAATTTTGCAGCTTCCTTTAGTTTCTTGAGAATTCTTAGGAAAGTACCATCTGATCTTCATGATCTGTTTTCAGTTCTTGGGTAGATTTTTGGTTCACGTGTGAAGCTGTTCCAATAGAGTCTGACCCTTGTCACAAACCTGATGCTTATGATTGAAACGGAATGATCCAAATGCGTGCCAGAATTTGCAAGTAGTGACTCTGACCAGGAGTTGTTAGGGGTCAGTATAGTATCAGTCATCTGCAGAAAGTTTTAAGATGCAAATGGACAGGAGTGTTTGACTTTCCCTTTTGAAGTAATTAAACAGAGAAAACAAAGACTGATGTTTCTTACAAACCTTTCTTGCTCTAGAAAATGTAATTAAAACGTAAAGAAGTTCATTGAATTGCAATATTTCTAGTATTTACTGTGTAACATCTCTTTAGGAGTACAAAATTTGGAATCTTCAGTACAGTGCATTCCTAAGAGAGCCTTAAATTCCAGTTGCCAATGAATTAATTACTTCATCTGTGGCAATAGTTAATCATTAGTGTGTTTGGTGTTTTCTCTCCATCCTCTGATTTTGAGTCATGAAAGTTTGTGTTCTGTTCATTTTGTCACAATTCAGAAGGCTGAGAAATCCTATCAATCTCTTTGCTAAGTCAATTTGCAAAGATTTGAGCATGAGCAGTAGAATCAGCCCTCTTTACCTGTGAAGAATCTGTTTTAAAGCAAACTTAAATGAGTACAATATTGTTGATTTTCACTGAAGAGCTATTGTCCCTCCTGCTTCGTTTCTCTTCCCCCCACAGGAAAGTGTTTTAGGAGCTCCTATTTTACTACTAGAAGTATGATACTCTTTATTTGCTTTCATCACAAAGTGTTTATCTTTGCGGTATTGAACACGGTGTATGGGGGAAAAGAAAATTATTAGCTTCTTTACTTGATTTCTTTTCCCTCGATTTTGTTATTGATGCATGTAAAGTTATGATTTTGCTTGATTTCAATTCCTGGTAAGTGCTATTCATATTGTTTCTTTATCCCACTTCAGCTCCCTGACAGTTGGAATTGCTGTGGGCGTCCAATTACTCAAATAGATGCTGAAAGCAGTAATTTATGTACAAGGCAATGTTATGCATGAAAAGCCTAAGCAATAACTCTTCGTTTTGATTTAGTGTAGAATACATCTAGAAGTCTGAGAACTGGTGAGTCATTACAGTGAGGAGTGGTGGGTCACAGCTTTTGTGTTCTACCAGGATCTCTGGTGTCCTCTGGAAATGCCACTTGAGAGCTTGCCTGAAATAGGAATGTGACTAAACAGCACTTTGTAGGTAACAGAATTCTGTAAATTCTGTAACTCACCCGTCCAGTATCTGTAGTTCATCCTGACATTGCATTTCTGACTTGAAAATGAAAAGGCTTCATATCTTTGTCTCAGTAAAGCTTTTATCATGTGGTTATTTAGTCCCTGTTCAACAAAGCTGCTGCAGAAACACTGAAACCTCACGGAGTGGCTGCAGATAAACCACACAAGGCTTTTTCTAGCTGTGCCTCCAAGAAGTGTTGCTCTATTCACCAAGAAGAGTTAAGTGGAAAGCCTTGTTTCCTTTTTTAGTGCCTGTAGTTTAGCTCCAGTTCCTCTGGGTGTCGATGGAGCAAGCTGAGTTCCCATTTCCTGAATGGGACAGGAGTGTCACTTTCTCCAGGCCTGTGCCATTTGCCGTGTGGGCAGGGGATGGTGCTGTTGTTCCAAGTAATGTCATGCAGGCCATGGTGGTGCTCAAATTCTCCCATTCCCTCTCGAATCACTTTCTTAATTTTTTTTTTTTGGTACCTTTTTCAGATTGCTTTATCTGGTTTCCTTGACCTAAAGCATGAGTCAGACAATTGGATTTTTTGTTATATTTTCAGATTCTTTTAATGTAATCTTGTGCCGTCTACGAAATGAGAGAACAGTGAACAAAATACTTTATTGGAAATAGAAGCTGGGTTTATGCACATGACGTTTTTATTAATGTTAAGCATTTACCTCCTTCAGTCTGAGCATAGACCATATCCACTCTTCCTCCCAAGTCACAGTTATGAGAAATGAGAAAATATGTTTTTGTTCAATTCCTCATGCATTTACAATTGGGGAGCTTAGCAGAACAGGTTTTGCTGTGCAGTATTATTTGATGTATAGAGTTTTCTAGCATGCAGTCCCTGAATTATTGCCATGGCTTAGTAACCCTGGAGTGTTATTTCATATCATTCAAGCACCAGCATAACTGCCCTGCTCTCTCCAAAGAAACTGTTAGGCTGTGGAGGATCTGATATTTCATAAAGTAACTGTAATTAGCAGGAAAATCTCATGGGATGGAAAGGACAGGAAAGATGATGTTTTGAATTTTTTTTTCTTTTTACGTTCAAACAGTTGTGGCAACAGAGGTGGCATTTGTAGGATGTCATGACAAACCCTTAGAGCAGGAGAGGGGAAGGATGTTAAAAGACACAAACTAATCTGGTCTGCTACCACAAGAAAAAATGGCCAAAGTCATTTTCCATTGATACCTGTGGGAAATGGGCTCATATATCCCTCTGGATCTAGAGCATATGCAGAGAGAATTTCATCCACAGAATAATCTGATAGCTTGAACTTTTTGGCTACTTCTAGCCTTAATTTCAATAGGTAGCAGAATGGTAGAACAAAAGGTCATTCTTACATGCATCTATGAAATGTGTCATGACAGTGAGGGAACCTGAAAGAAGGAAAAACAGATAAAAGCCAACTTGTATAGGAGGTTATTCCCACACACTTTGCAGTAAATGTACTTTCCTCTTACCCTTCCTGTTTTCAAAGCCTCCTTCAACAGTAAGAGGCTACATGCTGCATGTAAGAGACTTAAAAGGCAGGATAGTATCTCTGAGATCCAGTGAAAATGTCATTGGAAGCCTTGCTCTGTATCAGTTGCCAAATATTCATCACATGTTCTGTTCTTTCCCACTGATTGCTTTGTCTTTGTATGCAGAAATATTAAATCAGGGAAGTTACTCTGTGGATGCCTCTAAAGCTTCATTAACTACTTTACCTATTTATCTCTGCTCACTCTTCTGCCATTTTATGTTTACTTTCAGAAAACAATCTTTTGGTGATAAGGATGATGGAGGAAATTAAGAGTTTATAGATTGTGACTGTGCTGGCATCACAGAGTGAATATGAATGATAAAATAAGGAAAAAAAAAAAGAGGCTCATTCATTTTTGATGTGTTTCAGCAGTGGCAGCTTAGCAAGAGAACTGACTTTACACCGTGGCCATTCACTGCTCCTAACAAATAAATTCAGTAAGGCAGTGTTTTGTCATGGCTTGCACTTTATCATATTCACCATCTCAGCAGCTCTGCTTGCAGCACGGGCAGTACCACATGTGGGCCTCTCTTGAAATGGTCTCTCTCAGGTTGTTCCTTAGTGACACAGCCAAAATTTTCCTCAGCAATGATACAGATGTAGCTGACATCACCTGTGAAGGGAAGAATGAGGCTGGGGTTTTTTAGTTTTGTTTTGGGTTTTTTTTCCTGCACCCCCTCCCCTTTTCTTTCCTGCTTTGTTTAGATGTTAAAGCATTTTATAGATGCTGTTATCTGCAGGTAATCTGACTTGCTGCCTCGTGAGGAGCATACACAGTGATTCTCCCATGCAGCTGGGTATAAAGCATCTGTTAACCTTAAGGGTATAACTCTTAATGCCATTTACAGTGACTAAAAATACACTGTGCTCCATCAAAGGCATCCCCTGGCTAGAGGAAACAACACCCTGTCAAAATGATTGCTTCATTATTTAACCTGTTTATGTTGTGTTTTGCCTTGGCTCAGCTCCTAGTGTGTTACCTTCACTCCAGGCTGATGTATCATCACCTGTATTTATTTGGATGTGTGTCTCATCTGTCTTACCAGGCTCTTGTGTTGCAGGTGAGGATCCAAGCAGCCCTCATAGCAGGCATGGCTTGAGTTAACACTGCATTTAAACAAAAGATCACTTGTCACACTTTGCTTCAGTCCACGTGCAGGTAGAGCCTTGATGTTGTGGTGACCTATAAGCTCTATATGCTGCCTAGAGACTGAAAAGAAGGGAAGGCTGGAACGGAGGGGGTGAGAGAAGACTGTGAACTGATGAATGACCAGGAGAAGAGGAGTCATCATTGTTTACTGTTCTCAGACTAGAAGAACCAGGGGACCCCAGCAATATTGCCAGGTAGGAAGTTTAGAAACAAAATGAAAGGGAAAATGTGTCATGACACGATTAAGTTACAGAACTCTCTGTTACGTAGCACTGTGGAGACCATGACTACAAATTACACTTAGAAGATAACAAGACAAGTTCATGCAGAGGTCCATGGGTAAGTTTTAAACCAGGTGCAGAGTGTAGCTCACACTGTTCCCAGCTGCTTTTTCTGGGAGCCAGCAGGGAGCCCTGTTTGTGATGGATTTCGTGCCTGTCACTGCTGGCTGCTGGCAGCCAGTTACTGGATTAAATTGCCCATCCCCAGCCCAAGTGCCAGGTTTTATTTTCCCCCCCTTACCTTCTTGGCCAGCAGGTTAGTTTGTTTACCCCATGGCTGGCTGCTAAATCACAGTTTAAGACTGCAAAATATTCCTGTAAGACTTTCTCTACACAAGAAAGTGCTTCATTAGTTAGGAGGCTGTTAATTAATGGCCTCTTGGGACTGACCTCGATGAGTTTGACTTCAGCCGCGATGAGCTGAAGCCATTCAGTGGAGAACAGTCTGCCAGGAGTGTTGTAGGTGTGGCTGGCCCTGCCTTGGGGAGGGGAGAGGATGGGGCAGTGTTTTTCAACCTGTTTTAGTTGAAGACTCGCATAAACATTTTCGAAAAACAAAAAAAATCGGTGAAAATGAAGGAAAACTTCAAACGTTCATCTGTTCCTCCCTGATCCCCTCTTTATTCATTTGCACAGGATTTATGTGTGTGTGGAGGTGAACAAGACCTTTCTAGTAAATATTTGCAGTGGTTTGTAAGGCTGTGTGCTCAAGGAGTTTTGTTTTAAGCAGACTTCTGCCAGTTCCTAGTCTTGGAAACAGCGGATGAGGGGAGGTATCCCACCTCACTGCACTCCAGGTTGTGCTTGCCTGCAGCAATGCCAAACTGATGGACAGCAAGGATCTGACACCAACAGAAGCAGGTCTGTCTCTCTCTCCTTGTTTACACGTTTCAGGGTGCCCACAGCTCTCAGTGCAGGACATTGAACCTGCCCAGTGTCCAATGGGCTGGCCTGTAACAACCACACCAGGTATAAGTGAACAGACTAAATTCTATTTATAACCACCAGTGGGAACAGCCACATTTATGTTTGTCCACATGTGCTAAAAGCTGCCACTGTTCCTCTCCAGATGCATTCCCTTCTTTCTGCACAGGCTGCGCTCTCAGGACAAATTTACTTTGGAAAGCCTGACAATTGAACAGTTTGGGTTTTGCAGTCCCTTCCTCAAGTTGGTCAACTCAGCTGTGCCAGTAACAGCAAGGGAAAGGTCAAATAGTCAATAGCACGAAGCTTTCCAAGCATCCTGAGGCAAGGGACTTGTTATTTTTAAAATAAGAACGTTAAAACTCATAGATGTGAGCCTTGTGTAGACAGAAATATCTTATTTCAACATTGGCTGGATTGGCTTTAGGGTTTTTTCATGGTATTGGTAACATTAAAGTTGTCATTGCAGCATGTTGGTGTAATACAGTTGAGTTTATACTTGACCACATCAAAGCTGGTGATTTTTTTCACTCAATAAGCACTGTTTTGAACATACAGTCTATGTTTTCAGTCTGAAATAGTGGTTAGGAAGGACAGAGGCGTGATTGTGTTGTAGAGCCCAATCTTTCTCTGCTGGACTGAAAGTCCAGTGTTGTTCTGACAGTGATTGCCCTGCAGCTGCAGTGTTCTGCTCTATAAAATATTGTGTTGCTGTACAAAACCTGCTCCCGGGCGCAGTGGGGTTTGCTGTATGGTGTGATCACTTCAACAGATCTGTTTCAGCAACAAGGCTCTGCAGGCTGGGACTGCCCTGATACCTCTTGGTAGGTGTTTTAAAGGTTAAGTCTGTTCCCAGTGGTGGGAAACCAGTCTTTTCAAAGCATCTATTCCAATACAGTGGCTGATACTTTCCTGGCAGTCCTGTGGCCCTGGCAAGCAAGGGGCAGGAAGGGGCTGCCTGCCCGAGTGTCTTGGGCCAGTGGCACAGGAAGGGGGTGCATGGGCTTGCATCAGCTACATGAAATTATTGAGGATCTTGTGTATGCTGATTGCAACAAGGGAGAAGCTTTCACAAAACCTGTTCTTACAATGTCTTGTAGTCCTTGTGGGTTTAAGCACACAAGAGCTCCGTTGGAAGACCTGGATGCAGTTTAGGCTTTAAGGCACTTCTTACAGAGTCCCATATTGGAAATGGCAGTCAGGCTGTAATGTGCATTAAAGATATGGGATTCAAAGTTGAGCTGTGGTTAGAGCACTCTACCAGAGGGGCTCTGAGGACTCCATGGTTGAGTGCATTTGCAATCGATTGACAACTTCTACAGAGTCTGTCTGTAATAGTTACATTTTTTTCTATTTGAAAAGGTCTGGCCATTTTTTCTGTGGGAGCTGTAATCTCAGCTGTAGTTCTCTGAGTGCAGGTGGAACAGGCTTTCACAGCAGCGATTCAAGGGGCAAGTTGGCAAAGAAGTGACCTTGCTGATTTGCTGGTCAGAAGTTTTGTTTCTTGCGTCTCTGGTAAAGTCTAAACCTCTTCTGCAAGTTCAGAATTGGCCTTTGTCCATAAAAGGACTTTTGAATGTGCTTAACTGCACTCTTCTTTCCCCTAAAATTTCTTGCAAGTTTATGGGGTTTTGTCTATAAAAAGAATGTAGTTTCTTATACTGTCAGTGCTTGGTCCACTGTTATTGAGAAGTTGAATGAACAGAGCAATATAGAGCAAAGGATTATTCCTCTCTAAATTCTGGAAGCACAATTTGATTTTGGCCTTAGATGACAGCAGTTAGGGTCTTTGGGGTATTATGTTGTCCTGAAGTTATCCTGGGAAACACTGACCTGGTGGTGTTTCATTCCTTCCCTGACGTCTCTTTGCTCCAAGGAGCAGTGTGTTCATTTCTTGCTGGCTTGCACAGGGAACTGGGACAGATGAGGAGGGGTGCTTTTGATTCCATGAATGTGCTGTCAGTCCTGGAGAAAGCAGTGTGGCAAAGGGGTTACAGGGAGAGAGCTGTGATTAGGGTTAAACGGTGTCAAGTCACAACCACTAAAGGCTGCAATGTGGGCAAGTTTCTTGAGAACAGAGTGACAGGAATAAATCAAGACTTTATGGCACTTTCTGAACAGTTTTTGATTGCCTTTGAGTCTCATTTGATGCTCACGTAATGAAAACCTCGCAGAACACCATGGCTGGCCTGAAAAATTGCTTTCAATCCCAGACTGTGTAAGCTTATTTTTTTCCTCATCATTTTTCTAGCAACTGTTACAGTAACAGAAAGTGTGTTATAGAAACTCATGGAAGAGAACAGGGAGAAACAACATCCATCCTGAGTTATTCAGAAATGTATTGGTTTGGCTTAGTACCTTAGAAAACAGAACCTAACAGATCCTTTTGCACTGAGAGCCTGTTACCATTTAAATGGTAACACTGTGCTTAGTTAACAGAATTTTAATAGCTGTAGTCATACCTGCTTTAGAGATGCAGTGCCAACTTCAGAACGTGACGTCACTGAAGATTTTGTTGCAAATTCCATTTGGAAGAGCTGACTGAGCTCCCATAGGAGTGGTGCACTTCTGGGCATGGCCCAAACCAGACATTAAACCTTTAAGCAGCTTCGCTGTAGGTTTACAGTACTTACATTTTTTCTGTGTCTGCCTAAGAATGACTGGCTGGTGTTTTCTGAACTTAACTCTCTGTATCTCCCACCAAAACTGCAATTAGCAACAAAGATGTTCTTTATCCATCTGCTTAACCCATGAGGGAGCCTTTCAAAAGACTGAATTTTCTCATCTTTGGGGCAATGAAAATGGAAACAAAAGCATAAATATTTGTCCAGGTTCAACACATCAAGTGAGTGACAGTTCCCCCTTTTCTGCGATCGCTGTTGTTAAATCAACAAAATGCTCAGAAAGCTGCAGAAATGTTAATTGATGACTCATGGGGTGCTGATGGTCATATGCCATGTGGGAACTCTGATTGAATGTACAGGAGATTTAAAGTTTTGTCATCTTATCTATCATTTTAATGGCACCACTATTATGTAGAGATGAGGAGAAAAAAATCTACGGAGCTGGAAAATATACTGAACTGATACTTTTTCTGCATGAAGCCAAATTCAGCTGTTGACTCACTTTTGTTATCAGTTCATCTGGCTTTATGAAGATATGTAATTTAGTTCTCTCCATGTAATATACTTGATAGAACTTGATAAAGCTAAGTGGATATTCTATTTTATGGATCTCTGCTGAGCAGAAGTGGAAAAGGTTTTAGTTTAGTGTTGAATAAACTCGTAAATCCCCCAACAGCAAATTCTGTAAATGCTCACATTTTGTCATGCTTTTCCCAGCAGAGATGGGTATTGAAAACAGGGCACTGGCATAACATTTCCGTAGGAAATTGCTGATTTGTAGAAGTCACTCTGTGCTTAATGTGGCAAAATAGCAGAGGCAGAGAAGAGCTTTCATTATCCATCTCTGCCAGAGACCTGCACCTTTGCAGATGCACTGCACTGAGGATGAAAGATCTCTTGGGTTTGGCGTTGATGGTGAGCTGTGAAGACAGATGTGCTCCCCCAAGAAATCATGCACCTTAGTGTCTTCAGGCTTCAGAAATTGCCACAGCATCTTATATAGGGGATTTCAATAATGCATTGATAGCTGGAAATCAGACCTTAACAGAGTACCAGATGCCTTATACAAGTACTGTGTTACACAGGGACGTGTTCAGGTGTAGATTGTGATAGATCACATCTGGCAATGTTATGCAGCCTTTTAATGACATGAAGATTACTGAGACCTTGGGATCATGTGGGGTAAATGTGTGACTTTTAATATGTTTGAATAGGCTACTTCACTAAAGCCTTTTTGCCAAGGGTCAATTACTCTGTCATTATATATTGTTACCTTTGGTCATCAATTTTTTACAGAATTCAAACTACCTTCTGCTTTCCTTCCACTTCCTCTGGGCAGGCCCTTCAAGGGGCTCCTAGCTCCTGGCTCCCTCCTAGGGTCTGCACTGAGTCTACCAGCCCTGTTCTTCCCACTCTGGAGCCATCTCTGCTCTGTGGCAGTTTCCTGGGCTGTAGGGATACCTGGGATCCTCCTCGCTGCCCAGAATTGTATTTTACTTTGCTTACTGCGAGTTCAGGGACAGCTCTTTCTGCCTCATGTAGTTTTTGGCATCAGAGCACTCAACAGCCAGACAAAATGATCTCCAATATGATGATGACTTTTAAAGTCTGTCAGGATCTGTGGCTGTCTGGGACAGTGGCTTTCTCCCAGTAATTGATGGCAGAAATTTAGCCTGAGAGACCCCTGTGACAGGGAACTTACACTTAAATAATGACATGAAATAGAGGTGGCTTTCCTTGAAAGGTAAATGCAGGTAATCAATAAGGCCTTACCTGGCTGATGGTCGAATTCAATATCTTTTCTGTGGCTTCTAATATGCAGTCACAAATTATAGTTTAAAGAGAGTTTAGGCTGTAAGAAAATGCTCTTGTTGAAATATATGACTATTTCCAGGACTTGCAGAGAGGAAGGAGGGAAGGGCATGAGAAGTGGGAAGTCATGAAAGTGGTGAAGGAGGAGGGAACCTGGAACACCTTGACTTTTGCATGGGGTTGAATAAGCAGGGAAGGTGTCCCTTTGGCAGGGAAGTGAGGAGCCAGGGGGAGGGAAGTGCCAGGGAAGAGCTCTGCCTTCCCAAAGCAGAGCTGAGAAAGCAAGGCAGGAAGGAAGGAACTTGCCATGACAATCCCACATTATTTTATGGCGCTCTCACTCTCAAAATCTATTTCCAATGCCAGCATTGAACAGCTGCTTTATTTTGAGAGGAGAGGTTTTCTGGGAAGAGGGTAGAAAAAACTTAATGCATGCGTTTACATAAAGTCTGAAAAATGTGGCTGAGTAATAAATCAGAATTGGCTTTCTTTTGTTTGTTTTGATGTATGTGATGTGATTTCTACTCTTGTAATCTCTACAAGTTACAGTGAAATACATGAGGCTGTCTGCTGGTACCACAAGAGACCTACATTCTTTAGCTTACAACCTTCTGGAACTTTGAAAAAAAGAAATGATTTAAAGGGTGACAGATATTTAGCTTGCTCTGTGAGGCCTGGCTCAATAAATAAATACAGAGAAAAATGAGAGGGGAGACTTCAGTGGGGACTAAGAAAATGTGATGTTGTTTTGAATGAAAAGTGTTAGAAAAACGTTAGGAGGTATTGGTTTTTCTAGATGGTTATATAAAATCAGCTGAAACAAATGCTCAGAAAATGAAATGCTAATATGCTGGTACAAGAAGTAATATTAAATTACTTTTTGTGATTAAACTTACGTGAATTAAAACAGTGTATATTAACAAAGCCCTTGGAAATCAAGGACTGAAATTTTTTCATAATATTAAGAAAAGACAGAACATGGTACCCTTGGGCTATTTAATTTCTTGTGTCTACTAAGGTTTGAGAAAAGATGACTTTTGTTGCTGTTGCTGCTGACATTTTTTGGGTCTGTCTTAATTTATATTCCTGAAAAAAGTGGTGGGTTTTTTTGGGGGGAGGTGGGGGCTGTATATTGGGAAGTGTTGTTTTTCGCTTTCCACGATTTAGATGAGACAAATTCACATCTCACAGAAATAAAAACAGAACGCTGAGAGGTATTTGTTCCTGGCTCAAATTGGTCTCAGCCAGATTCTCACTGGTGAATTAGACACTCAGTAGACCAGAGCAAATGAGTTTGTTGGCTTGCATATATCTGCAGAGACAATTCTTAGAGCTTTTTTTGACCTGGCTATATGGGTAAGGTAATGCAGATTAATTAATTGTTAACACTTCCTGGAGAGTGAGCTCGGGATCTCTCTAAGAGCAGGCTTGAAGCAATGATTTTTGCACAGTAACAACTTGCTTGTTTGTAATGACATAAATGCAAAATTACTTGGACCTTTAGCAGAGTTATTCAGTGCCAGCTTGTTCACAGGAATGTAACTTAAGAGACCAAAAGGCTGAAAATGGAATAATTAAACAGAAAAGCTGTGAGAAAAGACATCTAAAATTGCTTGGGTCACATCTTACTGCTGAAGTGCCACACCTAAATTGGAACAGTTTCTTTCAAGTGGGGACTCCAGTCACTGATTTGTTGAAAACCAGACAAATCCGCATTTGAAAGACGATATCATAATTAGATGACCTTGAAGTGCTTAAAAATTGTGTGCAGCAGCAGAAGGAAAACCTTCCTTCAGTTTCTTGTTTGAGTGGATGGATTTGTGTTTGTAAAGTGTAAGCCCCAAAGCACCTCTCTTCTCAACAGTGGTGAAATGAGTCTTGCTATTTGATTTATAGAAGATTTCTTGTTTCCTGTGGAAAGCTGGATGAACCAGTGGAAAATGCTTCCTGCAAGTACACTGGGGCTGACAGCCCTTAGAGCTTTTGCATTTTCCCAGTATATTGTGTAAAATATTGTCTGTTTGACACAAGAAACACTTTAGATTTTAGAGCTTTTAAAGAAAAGGCACAGTAAGTGCCTCTTGTCTGTGCTTCTTCTCTAATGTGTTTCTGGTCTGTTTTCCGATTACTTTTCAGTGATCGGGATTGTGGCCCCCTTATCAATGAAGTAGTTTCTCATGAAGGAGCAGGAACCTTGAAGATTTCCTCTTAGATGTCTTGTTGAAAATAGGATTTCTGTCTCCAGTGTGGACCACACAGAAAATCAGCAGAAGCTGTGCACCAGCCTTGTGTACAGTTAGTGCTGCTGTGACCCTCCTGGTGACAAGGAGAGGGTCATCTGTCCTGCTGACAGATCCTGTGTGCATTGCAGTGCTGTTGGTTTGTCTCATACTGAGCAGGACTCTTTATAAAAAGTAGTTTTTTGGGTTTGGGGTTATTTTTGGTGGTTTTTTTTGGTTATAAAATTTTTGGTATTTACCGAGACACAGCAAGTTAAAGGGAAGTTGTCATGTGAGGAGGCAAATCAGCATATACACATGGATTAAATGCACCTTCTCCTGCCCGTTATTTTTCCTTGGACTCCTTTAACACACTCAGGGATGCTCTTATTCTCTGTCTTACGTCTTGTCTCAGTGATGCAGCCGACCTGCTCTTGCCAGTCCCTTTATAGCTGTATTTCATTTAGGATGAAGGCCTTAGGCAGGGAAAGAGGAATGCTGTAAAACATTTAATGACAGTCATCTACTGATCGTGTGCTCTGGTTGCCTCCAGCTTCGTTACTGCTCAGTGTGTGTCAATGTTTATATTTATTTTGAAACACTTAGAAATATGATTAGCTCTGAGCCCTCTGTCAAATCTATCTGATGTTGGCTCAGTTGTTTCCAAAGTTATTGCAGGTTTGGGAGGAGGTGGCAAGGAGCAATGGTCTAACAAACAGCATGGAATTGCATGGCTTACGCCTCATTTCCAGCAGGCTGGCAATAAAAAATTGATTTGGGGTATAAATCTACAAAGATTTGTAGGCACACAAGCTGATAATAAATACCTGGTGTTCGATCTGGCATTAAATTTACATTGAAAGGGAGCTTTGGAGGTCAAGTAGTCCAACCCAAGACTAGCTTTAAAGTTAGGTCTGGTTGTTCAGGGGCTCGTCCAGCTGAGGTTTGAATATCTCCAGGAATATCCTCCAGCTTTGGGGAGCAGTCTCTCCTAGTGCTTAGCTGCTGTCAATATTTGTTTTCTTACTACTAGTAGAAGTTTTCCTCACTGCAGCTTGTGCCAATTAGTATTAATCTCTTTTACTCCCAAATCAATGGCTGCATTACAAGCCTTCAGAGACAGCTGAGGAGCAGGAGAGCAAACTCTAACTTTGGATTCTTTATTATGCTTTTACAAATGAAAAGATATTTCATTTGGCTGGGAGCAAATGTCATGAAAAAATGGACTTGTTTCTGGCAAGAAGAGAAAAAATCGAAGTGTTCTGCTTAGAAAATGTGTAAGCAGGTAAGTTTGATCAAGGAAAAAGAAATCCATGCAGCACAAGTGGGAAGTGGAGCTGTAAGACTGGGATGAGGCCCATGAGGTACCATCCTCTGCTCGTACTTGCACACTTTGTTTCCCTTGCCCTCAGCTCAGGCCCTTTGGGTTGGGTTATGAGACAGAGACTTTATATGATTTGCATTTAAAGTCACTTTAAATGATACCTTTGTGTTATCTTTAAGGCTTTTTTGACTCCAAGCTTCTGCTTTCTGAAAGGGAATGGCTTCTGGCAAAAGTTTAAAATAGTCAGATTAGGTAATTCTGGATCTTGGAACAGGGAAAACAAAGCATTACAGAAAAGGGAATCGTTCCCATTTCTCTTATGTCCTCGCTGCTGCTGTGAGCATTTTATATATGGGTTTGCAACTGCTTAGAGGAAGACAAAGTACTCCATATGTTTTATGGAATAAATTACTCCTGGGCTTTTTGGCTGTCTTAGTGTTACGGATACCTCATAAAAGAATAAGTAATATTGTAGTGATAGCAGAGAAGAGAAAGTGGGGGAAGTATGGTGGTCACAACTTCATGTGCATTCTGAAAAAGCTCTCACTGTAAGAAGGGAAGAAGCTGCTTTTTTCCCTCCACATCAGTGTCTAAGATCTTCAAAAGGGTCTGGCTGTGTCTTTTTCCTTTGTATGAACAAAGATGTCAAATTCAAAAATGTCAATAGGTTGTTTCTGCTGCTTCATATTGGCCGAGTAGTTACAAGCCAAGCTTCAAGTGAGCATTATTAATGAATAGAGAGAGAAGATTTCCTGCTTGGTGTGTATCCAAAGCAAACTGCAAATAATGGTGAGCATTTGATTTTATTTTCCCCCCTTGAATTTTGTTAAATAACTTGTCACAGATTTGTGCAGATTCCTGTATTGAAACTGATGCAAGTTCTCAGTGATCTCAGTGCAGGCTGCTAATTTAGAAGGGTGTAAAGGGAAGTAACGAACATATGGCTCAATTACATACACTGTACACTAACAATATATTGCAAAATACCTTTTGACCATCGGGACTTTTTTGGTTTTTTTCAATCGCAGTGTATTTCTTGAGCTGTCCTTTTAAACCTGAGTGTATCAAGCAAATTCCTAGGATATCTGCCAAGGAGTTACTCACTGGTTTTCCTTTCTGTAGGTGCCCTCCTAACTCTGTGTCATGCCATGCTCAGTTCTCTTTTTGTTGCCATGCTGCTGGTCGTAATGGATAATCCAAAATTAAATTCCAGGCAAAGGAATCCGTTTCTTTTGGGCCGTATGTAAAGGCAGCTTTTTTGATGTTTCAGGTAGACACCGTAGGGAATTCATTTTGGAATTTTCTGGTTGGCATAGAAGAGGCTTAAAAGGATGAGAACAGAAATGTCTTGGGGAATCTGCAGGAGTTAATGCCTTTGGTCTGAAAGGATGTCACACAATCCCAATATTTCATAGAGCAATGAACAGCCTGCCCAGTTACCTATTTGCACAGCCTACATCTGCTGTGAAAAGTGCAGATTTTCCCTCGTGCTCCTCTCCCTTGCCACAGGCTTTGTGTAGAATCTGTTTCAGTTCTGTACAAAGATAACATTGACTGAAGTCCTGCACTCAGACTGGATGTGTTTCTTTGGTTCCTAATCAGCAAAATCTTAAATGCCTGGGGTTTTGTTTTCCCTGGCATTTAGGGTCTGGGGCATGATTTCAAAGAAAACTGATCTGGAAAATGGTTATTTAAGTGAAGCAATTTTTTGAGGAGCACATTCTGTTGGGCTCGCTGGCTTACTGGAAATGTCATCCCAGCTGGTGTGAGACCAGTGTGGAGGCAACAGCCTCTTGCTAATTTGGATGCTTTCTGTATCCTAGTCTTGCTTTCTGATATGGAAAGGAGAGACTCTTGAATCTCAGGCAGGTAGGTCTCTGTTTTGCATATGGCTCAAAATAAGACTGCAGTGAATTATTTAGTGGCCACATTATAAAGGGAATGTATTTCCTGAGCCTTTAGAAAAGTGTGATCGAACATTACATGGCAACAGGTTTGTCAGCACTACAGAAGAGAAGGAGAGTGGTTCTACACTTTAAAATTGCCCCTTGGAGTTTGCATCAGAGCACTCCTGAGCTCCTTCTGTAATTCAGTAAATGACTTACACGGCTCAGTTACCTCCAGTGGTATTCAGAGAAAATCTGTCTCTAAAGGAGAGCAAAGGAAAGCAGACAGACATCCATAGGTGGGGACTGCTGGTTTGTGAAGTGATAAATGCTGCCAGCACATGGTGCTCTCTGAGGTGGGCTTCAGGAGACTGAGCTTCCCTACCTGAAAATACCTGGGGTCTATAAAAGGCCTTTTTGCTCCAAATCTGCCCATGGGGACACTGGCTGTAATGATACCACAGTGTTAGCCTGCATGGGCTCTGTTTAATCTTGCAGGGATTGAGGGACTTGAGGAAATCCATTGTGGTAGAGATATGGGGTATTTGAAGGTATTAGGAGCACGTAAAAGTTTGAATGAAAGCTGTCAAAATGAAGGAATTATTTGTACCAGAAATTTTGTGCTGCAGAGGTTTAGAACAGCAGTTCTCAGCTACTGTGTGCCTTAGAGAAAGCCTTGTATAAAGTCCCTTAGACCAGGAGTGACAAAAAATTGTAATAATGCACATTATGGGTGATCATATCCTGGCTGAGGTCTCTTGGAGATTCATGGTCTTATGAGGAGAAAGTCACAAGGTTGCTTAGGAGACTTCTTTGAAAACACTCCAAGCATAAAACTCAGCAAAATAGAATGAACTCGGGCTCATGAGATATCAACCTAATGGAAAACCTGGAATATTTTGTGTGTTTATTACTTTTTAAAGGCAATGGCAGTGAAGCATGGAATGAGAGACCAAGCTTCAGTCTCATGGATGTAACTTCTTATGCCTTCAAGAAACCATTATAAGGTGGAAAAAAATGAGGCATCAACTTTATTGCCTAAACATCCTTCCAGGATTTTTCAAACTATTGTCCCCGAAACATCTGTCACAGTAACATTCAAAATCTTCATGATTGTGTGAATTACTCATCCCCTGGGTGTCACTTAAGCTGCAGACATTTTGCATAGTAAACAAAGATTTTTTTTTTTTCTTGCCCTGTGGCTCTAATTATCCGCTGTGATGCATAAAGCAGCAAAATTCCTTTGGTGTAAAGCAGTGTTGCCATTTTATACTGGCTTAATTAAAAACCCAAAAACCTCCAAACCCTAAACAAACAAAAAACAACCCCAAAACTCAGTCCCTGTCTATCTTAGAGATTTCTGAATGCAAATGTGTCACTAAAGCCATATCCAGTCACATCCTATTAAGGCATGCGTACAAAGCAGGAGACAGGCACATCACAGGTTTTCGTGCACAGAGGCAATCAGAATATGGATGCAGATCCCTTTTAAGGTTTAGGATGTGCATCACTCTCTTTTGTGCAGGTTTAAAATACCTTGTCATTATTCTGGCTTTGGTAACGTGTTGCCATGCCATCCACAACAGCTGTCAGCTCTGGAATTACTTGGTCTGGCCAAAGTGATGTTTATTAGTTTGTCGTGATGTACAAATCCTTTAATCTGCTCCTTTGCCATTCCTCCAGCAGCCTGCTCAGGGATCAGGGCTGCTGGTGGCTGGGGACTGGGTGACCCTTGGCACCCTGGTTGGTGTAACATAGCAGCATTTGGGATGTAATGTGGGAGCTTCAGAAAAGCTCTGCTCCGATAAAACTTGAGAGCTGGGCTGCAAGATGTTATCCTGTGCAACTTGCTGAAGTGGGGTTTTGATTTTTATTCTGGCTCTTGAGCTCTGGGCTGCCATCTGTGTGGAGAACAACAGGAAAATGCAGCAATATTTTCTCCAGCCTTTGGAGAGTGAAGTGCAGCACAGTGAGGATGTGGGTGGAAAGGCTCTGTGGAGAGAGCTGAGAGGTCGCTGCTGCTCAGGTGGAAGTGCAGCCCTAGAGTTCAAGGTTGCTGCAGAACAAACAGCTTTTCTCCCTGGCTGTGTTCTGCCATACTGGGCTAACTCTTGGAGCTGGCTCTTGTGATGAGTATGGCACACCAGGGTTTGCTCTAGGGCTGCATTTCTGCATGTGGGGGGAGACTGGAGCCTTTGGGGTAGACTTACAAGATCTTCTCCATGAGAGCAAACTGAGAAGAGATTTATAGATTTGAAAGTCAGAGAGAATCACTGACTTTTTTTTTTCTACTTAAGAGCTCAGTGGCAGACAAAACCAAACAGAGGAGGAATTGTAATGCTGTCTTCCCTATGTACAACCACAGTGGTGGTTCTGCATTTGTTCTGAGAACTTTTTGCTGACAAATGCCACCAAGGCCTTTCAGACACTTGATCCTGTGTGTGCCTGAGGTTCCACTTGTGCTGCTGGCTGGATTTCAGTCCCTCTCCCAGCCTATATTTTTCTGCTCTTGAAAACTTCGTCCTCTGATGCTTGCAGAGATGCTGCCAGAACCTTAATCCTCTTCTTCTGGAGCAGAGTTCTTTCCACAGCTTTAGCCAGAACCTGGGCAAAGCATCACTTATTTTGCTGCTTAGTGATGGTGTTTAAAAGAAACATTGTTCTGTGACTTAAACCAAACAAATTGATTGCAATTAAATGACTGATGGATCCATGCATAGCAACCCGTGTGTCCCGAGAACAAAGAAACTGTGTAACACATAGAAGAAAGGTAGAAGGATAAAGAACCTTATTTTCCCTACCGTTATCACGCTGCAGGAGGTTGGTGCTTTTTCTCTTGTTTTTATATGTCTAAAGTAATTTCATCATGTTTAGCAATTACTTCAGGCTCCTAGCTGTCATAGGGGTTGGAGGGACAATTAAGCTTATTCTCCTTAGCTGTTCTGCTCTTTCAAAAAGGGGTCGCTGGTTTTTCAGAGTGGATAAATACAGGATCCTGAGGACCTCCAAGGTTTTCTGAATTCAGGTGGGGGGATTTTGTTTAGTGAAAAGAATTAATGAAGTACTTGTACACCAGTGAGTGGCGTGCTGCCATGCCACAGGGTCAGAGTGTGCTCTTGGTTTTGAGGAACAATTTGGGGAGCAGGTAAGGAATCCTCTAGTAGCCATTCATATGTGCTTAAGTTGCAGAGGGATGTACAGTATTCAGCATTTCCTTAGAAGTTGGGGCTCTCTCATTTAATGCGTTAGAGAAACATGAGCAACTTTGAAATGAAAGACCTTGTCCTAGCAAGAAGGACTTCAGTTTTTAAATAATGAGGAAGGATCATCATGTCTATTTGGATGACTTGTTGAAATACAGAAAGTTTTACTTCTAATATTGAAAATATGAAACTTTTGGCTATTTAATTTACTGCTTACTGATAAGAGGTGTGTATATGCTTCTGGCTGTGGGGGAACTGCCAGTTTGCAAAGCTAATTTACGTGTAAGAAGATCACTTCTAGATAGTGATAGCTCAGAGCCAGAGATCTTGCTATATGGTCAGAAAACTTTACAGATAACTACGGAAAGTTGCAAACTAGCACATGAAAATAAAAAAATAATCCAAGTGAGGAGATGATAGATCTGAGGCAGAAACTTGGAAAATAAAGTAATGCAAAGAGAAACTTCAGGATAGGTGAGTAGATGGCAGCTGCAGTGTGGTGTAACAGCAACAGGAGCCCTTCTGGCTGGTCTGGGAGCCTTGTTACCAAGCAGGGAGCAAACCCTTGTTCTATTGATACATCTTTGCAATTTAGAAGACTGGAGTGTAGATATTATCCCGACAATTTTGGCACACAGGATAGAGCCTTAGAACACATTGGAAGATAATGAAAGAACTGATGTGTTACAAACATTAAGCAGAAAATAGAGGAAGGGTTGATTTATTTGGCTACAGCCAAAACAATGGGATGAAATCAAGCCAAGTACAACATTTAGGATGAAATTGTCTCATGGTGAGAACTACTGGCTTTGTAAATGGATTCCTGGGAAGCACTGAACCCTCATTGCTGGGACTGCTTTAGAACCTGTAGGGATGAAAAGCTGGTAAAGGTGCAATAAAGAAAACCAATCTTTGTTAAGAGAGAGGGATGCTGTAGCTCCATGATGAGGACTTCTTCCTGCTTAGGGCAGTGAAGGAGCTTTCCAGTAGCCTAAATGAGGAATGCTTTATTGCTTCAGTCTTATTCCTTCATTGCTCCATGACTTCATTTTTACAGAAGTCATGGGCAGGAAGGCCACAAGCAGTGACCACTCTGAGGCTGACAGAGCACCTGAGAAACAGCCCCAGGAGGTGCCAGCAGCCCAGGGCCGTCCTACTGGGAGTGCTGGGCATCCCAGTGGGGGGGGAAGATACTTTATGCAGCTCTAACAAGGACCATCGTTAAAATTTGTAACCTTGGATACCTTGGTTAGCAGATTTCATTTCAAAATTGGGATTGTGCTCATTGGGCTGGTACATCAAAGCCCTGATGCTGAAAGCCTGTTTTGAACACACAGGGGATGTGCCTGTTGGGAAGATTGCCACTTGCAAGCTCTGCTGGTAGTGATGAGGGACTGTTTGACCCATTAAATTGATCAAGTGCTTAGTTATGTGTAATTTCAAAAGCAGACTTGAACCTCACAAACAATGTTGCTCTGGAGTGAAGTGACAGCCCTTCAAAACAAATATTTTATTACCAGCTTATTGAAGGATTATTTAGTGATATGACATTTACAACTCTTTAATGGTAGTCTTAGGGCAGTGACCTCATCATAACATTCAGGATATCTTCTTTTATGGGCCATCTTTATGGGAAGCTCATTGATGGCATATTAAGAATGCACCAAAATTGAACCTTTTCAGTTCATCTGTTCTAGAACTTACCTTCTACTTGGGTTTCCAGTATTTTCCTCTCAAACACCATTTCACAGAAGTGATATTTTCCTTTGTTGTAACTGTAAGCACAAAGCCTGTACCTGGTGCAGGGATGTAAACAGCCCCACTGTTTCAGTTCTGGAAGTTGGAATGCTTCCCCAGTGCTGCAGTAATGTGATTTGAGCAGTCATTAGGATGCTATATACTTCTCCTTTTCCTTTCTAGCCCCTCTTGGGAAGATCCAGCAATCTGTGAACCTACCTCCCTTTGCATCTTACAGCAGTTTGTTGATTATGTTATACTTGATTTGTTTTGCAGAAAACTGTTTATATAATTTCACTTAGCTTGGGATATTCTATCCTTGAGGGGGAACACTTGGACTTGAATTATTTGATGGGTGAATCTCAAGGTGTGATTTTAATTCAAGTCCCATGTTTAATTTAATACTGGTGTATTAGCTTGCAAACTTAAAAATAAAATGAAAGAAAATTTTGGGTTTCTTCTTCAAAGAGCTGTTCTAGGCGTACATTTTGTATTCTTGCCCCCAAAGCCCATCCCTCTCCCTTGTTTCTTCTGTTTTTTCTCTTGCATCACCTTTGATACATTTAAATCATAGGATCACAGAATGGCCTGGAAGGGACCTTAAAGATCATCTCGTTCCAAACCCTGCCGTGAGCAGGGACACCTTCTACTAGATCAGGTTGCTCAGAGATCCATCCAACCTGGCCTAGAACACTGCCAGGAATGGGGCATCCACAGCTTCTCTGGGTACCCTGTGCCAGTGCCTCACCACCCTCACAGGGAACAAATTATTCCTAATATCTCATCTAAACCTACTCTCTGTCAGTTTGAAGCCATTCCCCCTTGTCCTGTCACTCCAGGCCCTTGTAAAAAGTCCCTCTCCATCTTCTTGTAGGCTCCCTTCAGGTACTGGGAAGGTCACAATTAGCTAACCCCAAAACCTTCTCATCTCCCAGCTGAACAATCCCAATTCTCTTTCCCTTTCCTCATAGGAGAGCTGTTCCATCCCTGTAATCCTCTTGCTGACTGGCTCCAACAGGTCAAAGCCCTTCCTGTGCTGGGGACCCCAGAGCTGCATGCAGCACTGCAGGTGGGTCTCACCAGAGCAGATTAGGAGGATTTGGTTGCAGCAAAGGAAACAGCTCATTAGTTTGTGATAGTTAAGCTTGGTTTGTGATTTGTTTGAGCCAGAGAAGGAAGGGATCGATCTGGCTGGGGCGTGATTGTGCCTTGGGTGTCTCATTCTGCTGAAGGCAGTGGAGAGGGTGAAGCCCCGTGGCACGGAGTCTGCACCAGGCAGCGATTTCTGCTTACCAGGCTCACATAGGATGCCTCCCTTGGCTTTGACTTTGATTCAGTTTCAGTGTGCATTTCACAGAGCAACTGTCCTCTTTGCTGCCTCTGGCTGTAAATATTGCGAGAGGAAGAGCAGAGGAGGAAGGCAGGTGGTCACAGACTGCTGGCTCTCACTGGCTTGGGGCTGCTGTAACAGTACTTGCTGTGATTTGGCACATGGACCTAATCTGAAGTGGGCTGCAATCTTTTAGTAATTGCCTAAAATGAATTCAAAGGTACAAGCCCAAGATAATTAAAATGTTCCTCTGGAAGCCATAGAAACCCCTTCTTTAGTATTGCTGTAATATTCTGATAATGGATTAACCGGGTTGTTTGTGTGAAGAGTTTGCCCAGGATGCACTGAGAGCCTTATTTGCAAATGAGGTGCTTTCTGCATGTATTTCCTTCCAGGCTGGAGGCTGACCTGGAGCTCTGCCACACAGCTTTGCCATTAGAGAGACTCTCTTGCTGAGGATGAGTTTGGGTGAGTCCCAGCACTTTCTCTGTCCCCTTCAGGCAGGTGATAGAGAGTTTTCTGAAAGCAGGACGAACTGTGTTTCTCTCGGTCAGTGCCAGTGTTACAGTGAGATTGGAAACAGACCCAGCCTTAAAGGTTATGAACAGCTGCTAAAGCCAAACCTGGGATGGGAAAGGGAAGTGGGACACCTGCTGCATTCAGTTCAGACTTTAGGGGAATCTCCTGTGTACAGAAAGCTTGAATATGGAATGCAAAATATCTCAGTGACACCCATTCATCTCTGCAGGTTTAGCCTTCCTCTGCTGATGTGCCAAATTCAACATTGGAAGGAGAGGGGCTTCCTGATGAGCAGTTCCCAAAAGATTCAGTCTGGCTTCACAGGATTTGATTAGTCACAATGAGTTTGAAAATGTTTACATCCTCCCAAAAAGCCAAAGGATTCTGCTGCTGTGTGTTAGGCTGTGTACAAAACCCAAATGTCACAGGGTTTCTTCTGGCTTGGGATGTTGTCATGGGGCATTAACAATTCTGCCTGGGACTGCTTGTAGGGGAAGCAAGAGATGGTACTTGTTGAGAATAGGGGGAGAGAATTTCAAGTGTGGAAAATGTAAACACCAGTTTTTGGAGTTGGAATGGTGAGCTCTGGAAGAAGCCAGGGGGAGTTTTAGGAGTGTGGGTAGTTGAAATATTTGTATAAATAATGCATCATTTATGTGAAAAGAAATTGGATGTTTTCTTTCAGTAGCTAAAATCCCTCAAAGACCTCTCAGGTTGTGTTCGATGCTGGCTGCTGAGTTAGGATGACAGTGTAAGTGGCAGAGGATATTTGGGGTTTGTGGGGAAAACGCAAGGGATTTCAGAGCAGCAAGACAGGAACAGATTTGCTTTCCCTGCAAGTGAGGCAGGTCCCTTTCCAGAGCTTTCAAACAAGAGGCAGGGGAGGAAAGCAAGCCTACATACACCATCTTTGTCTAAAGAGAGGCAGCTAATGAGCATTCATGGAGGGAGGCATGGGGTTAGATTTACCCTGTTTCCAAAACAGCTGTTTAGATTTTGTTCTCTTCTTTCACGTAAACTCGTAGGTTGCTGTGATTAATCCCGAGCTTTTTGCTCTGCTCAGTGCCCTAATAAACATATAAATTAGCTGATTCCCTAAATGTTCCTTCATTAGCAATGAGCTCAGTTAAACAAAAAGTATCAAATGCATGCTCACTTAAAGCCTCTGTTGCTCACTCTAGGACTGCTAAAGTTCCAGGGTGGGAATTGCTCACCATCTGCCATGATGTGATTGGTACACAGCAGGATCTGCTCCAGAGCCTGCAGTTTATGCATTTTCTTACCTTTGTTGAATCATTGAAGACTTGGATGTGCCACATCTCTTAGAGGAACAAGAGTTAAGCTTTCCAGGTGGCAGAAGTGGGGTTGGTGAGGGCACGCCCCGAGTGCCCTGCTGAGAGCAGAGGGACTCAAATGCTGTGCCTCTCAGAGCTGAAATTACCAAAAACCACAGGTCTCATGTTTTGTACCTTGCCAGCCACTTACTCAGTGCCCAGTTAGTCATCCCTCTGTACTTCATGTACTGATTTACACTTGTGCAGCATGGTTGTAAAATATCTCAGCTCTGTATGGTTTGTAGCCATACACTTACAAATAATTACACAGGGTACAGAGAAGTGGAGAACTGGGACAAAATGGGTGCCATTCCTCCCACTGTGCTGGTGCTGCCAGGTTAGGTAGATAAACCTGAAGGAAAAGTTTTTGTTGAAGGTGAATGCAGGAACAAGACTTTTTAACTCTGTGATTGTGACTTTGATGCTTGTAGTCTTCCTCTGAATTTAATTGCCATACTTCTGTCTCATCTCTGATTGGTTTTGTCCTGCATTTGTAGTGAAACATGATGGAAAAATAGATCAGTGGAACAGATTCTATGCTAACTCTTTCTGTTGTAAACACAAGCAAAATATTTTGTGGAAGCTGACAGTCTTTGAAGTAGTTTAGTATAACCTGGTTCTGTCTAAATTATGTTAAGATAGCCTTTTTCTGTTTTGTTTCTATTCTATGTAATCTTATATAATTTTCAATTACTTTGTATCTACTTCTGTACACCAATTTTCCTCACTAGTAAAGTGAAATCCACTTACAGTTCTGAATTGAAATAATAGTTCAGTACTTCTGAAAAAAGGTTGAGGTGTTTCTTTTGAGATGGGGTTTTTGTTTGTTTGTTTGACTGCTGTTGTTGACATTTTCATTCAGAACAGAAAAAAAAATCACTATTAGACCTTCCCATATGGCAGGAGATCCATCTTTTTAAACAGCTCAAGTACTTATTTAGCCTTTCAATTAAGACTCTTGGAATATTGTAGTTATCAATTGTAAAGCTTAGTGTTGCTAGTGTATCTTTTCTAAAAGGGATAATGTGGATCTTCTCGATTACGTTTTAATTGAAATTAATTTGGAAGCCTCTACATGAAGGGCATGGTAAAATACCCTTCCCAAGGCTGCCATTTGCTTATAGCCAAATACAGGTTAGCAGGTGCTTTGGCAAGGAACAGCAGTGAAAGCCATTATTGGGTGAATAATGCCGAGGGATGGCAAAGCTCCCTCATGGCAGAACAGGGCCTGCTCTTCCATTTCTCTCTTTTTCTCTGTATGCACAAGCCTTTATTTCTTGTTTCAAATCATGATTATTTTATTTATAGAGCTTTTTCCCACCTCATTATTCTATTCTGAGTAGAATATCTTATTCCAAGTAGAACATTTTATTTGGAAAGGGCTGGATCTGACCTACTAATTCTCCATCATTTCGCATCGTGCAATTGTTTATATTTTCAAAAAGAGGCAGTAGAATGATGCCCAATACATGTGTAGTGGGCTGTATAATTTTGGCATAAATAGGTGATGTGCAAGGAATATAAAAATCCGGCTTATGCTGACCACCTAAATGCTTTCAGGTATGTGGTGCTTTTTCTTTATAGCATGTTTAACCTTTGTGTTCAGTGCCATGTAAGTCTTACAGCAGAATTCAACAGGGGTGGGCTGGAATGTCTTTTATAACCAGAGCTCCAATATTAATTATTAATTAACAATTAACTGATAATTAATTAAAAGTTACTTGTTAGTATTTAACTGGATATTTGATGGCTGAGGTCAATATGACCATTTTCAGTACTAGTTTTTCTAGTAATCTCTAAGATAAGTCCTTTCTGTATGTGTGATCTGTTAGTCTGTGTTCCTGGTATCTCTGCCTGCTCTTCATAACTGCACCTCAGAACCAGCTGCTTGGAAATGCTGCTGGTCCCACTCAGGAATTGGGATGGCAGTTTTTCATTTGCTAATTACACTTTTTCAGCCCCCAGGTCTCTCCTTCTCCTCTCTGGCATACTTCTGTCACTAACACGTTCAGGAATCTGATTTTACTATCTTTATTTCCCAGTTACGCCCTGTGGGCGGCTGGTTTAGTCTCAATTTACGTTTTGCATAATTAACTCTGAGCTTTAAGGGCGCTGAGCAATTCACTCGTGTGGCAGATGCCACTTCTCAGGAGATGTGCGCTTGGCTGGCACGGAGCTCATGGTTTGTTTATCTGGGGGTTCAGCAGCCCCAGTCCCAGCGCTGCCAAAAGTTGGAGTTAGTGTTTGAGGGGTGGAGGCTGGAGATTTGGAAGTGTTGGAGTGTGAGGAGGGAGGCTGCTGCTGGTAGGGAAGAGGGATCAGTGGCTGGTGCCTGAGCAGACAGGAGTCAGGCAGCAGACAAGGCACAGGGGTACAGTTTGGTGTTACAGGAGCTGCAGGATTTGGGAGCTAACAGAATCACAGCTGTGTGTTTAAAGGCTTGCTGGGCTCTGAGCAGGCTGGATTCTGGAAAGCAAAACAACCACAGTACAAGTGGGCTGCAGGGTTATGACTAAACCCAGAGATAAATGTGGGAGTGTTGTCAGAGGCTGTGAAACAGGAGCTATATTGTTCCCAAGGTTTTATTCCATATTGTTATCTGTCTCCTGGTGGTTCAAATAAAAGTGATACCTGTCCTTAAAAATCATTTTTGCTAGCATAGGCTGGGATTTCCAGCAGAAAGAGTGAAATAACAGAGAAACCTCGTTGCTCAGTGCAGCAGGGTAACTTGTGGGCGAAGTATCCTTCATGTCACAATAAAGAGGAACTGCTCATTATTTTCTTTGGGCTTGCATTTCTGTGGGCTTTGAGGGTGTGTAGATGCAGGAGGGAGCAATACCAGAACTTCTGAGCTGTTCCTTCCTGCCCAGTTCAGTACAATGCCTTGCTCCCTTGAGGTGGCCCAGCGCAGCCCCACCAGACACGAGCCACAAGCCTCCTTCCAATGTAGGGCACGGGCTTGTGATCTCAGGAATGGCATTCTCCATGTCCATCTGCCTCAGGGGGTCCTGTGAGGGCTGCAGAGGGGGGAATTGGCTCTCCTGGCTCAATCCAGTGCCTCTGGCATGGGTGCATGAAGATTTCAATGTGCAGATTAATGCCAACCTACTGCTCTTTCTAAGATTTGGGATCAAGTGGCAGGAATACGTGAAAAGAGAGAAACGAATTTGCAGACTTCAGAGAGATTTACAAGTGGAGTTGTTTGTATGTTATTTGTAATTGTTTGGGCCAAAATCTTTTCCTAAGGACTCAACACAAACTTTGCCTACTCTGCTGCAAGCATTCAAAAAGTTTTTTGTGTAGCTTCCAGGAAGAAAGATGATGTGTAATTCTGATTAGAAATTATTCTAGGTTGCTGTTATTAATTTAGTAACCTGTGGTAACTGAGCATCTCCCAACTACTGTTTACTGGCAGCCTTGTATTTATTAGCTAATGGCAACTGTGAAAGTAACAGACTTTGTCATTTCACGTCTGAGTTTGTAAGGAATAAGAGATTCATCTTTCCGAAGAACTAAGAAGGGGATGCTGAGACATGCTTTATGTATGTCATTTCATGTGATATCTCAGGATGAAGTGATGCATCTGTTGAATTAGCTCTAGCTGGATCTGGTCACCTTGTTCTTGCTTTCTAAAATTTAATGTTGAATGATGGAAGCATTATGCAAGGAGTGAATGCAAACAGGGTTTTCAGAATCATGAAAAGCCAGCGTTGCTTCAGAGAGAGAGAGTGAAGAGCAAGGCAAAATGACAGCACGAAGACATGAAGTGAGATGAACTACAAATTTCAGTGCAATCAAATCTTGTTTTCCTGACATGTTTGAACATTTGCAAGAGGATAAAACAAATTTTTAATTTCAAGTTTTGCAAGAGATTCAGAAGTAATAGTTCAGATGCAGCACATTTCAAGGAATTGATTTCCAGCCAGACTGGCTGTTACCATAAAACATTGGCAGATACAGGATAGATTTCTGCTACTTCTTGCATTGATTTTGTATAGTTTTGTTTTGTTTTTTAATAGTAAACCAAAGGCACTTTTATGAGATCACAGTGTTGTGTTGTGCAGAGTTTGAAGTCAATATCCAGCAATTAATCTTGTCAAAGCTCAAAAAAGCCTTGAATTCTATAGGAGTTTGGATATTGCAGCGCCCTGGTGAAAGAGGAGACTAGAAATAAACCAGCCTTATGACAGGAGTATGGTGTCACCGTCTCTGTGAGAGACAACAATGGGCTTAAGTAGTTGCCATGGATGTGCTGTGGCTTGGCTTGTGGCTGGGGAAGAGGTTGGACCTGAACATAAAACTGCAGGTTTAAAACTGAAAGTAGCTTCCAGTACAGTTGGCTCTGTCTCACTTCAACTTTCTGTTGAAAAATCCGTTGCATATGGAATATGGTAATATATTTCTTCAAGCAAAGAGAATTAAACTAGAAAATATAGCATTAAGAGTTGCTTTTTGTCCAGGAAGGCTAATAAATATGCCCATTGTCTTGTCCTGTGCATAGCTGGTAGAAATTCCACACATTTGAATCCCACCAATGAGATTTTCTTGTGCTGTTAACACTGGTAATTTGCTATCCTGCTCCCAGATTTTCACTGTGGGAGCAGTGGAACTGGCTGCTGTCAGGGCTGGCATCTGCAATTCCAATCAAGGGAGCTGAAATGGTCTCTCATTATGATAGTGTGGCCTTGCAGTTTCCTGACTGACACTTAAAAAGCTATTTATTGCTAAAACACAGCACAGCAGAAGAGGCAGAGGAACTCATGAAACGTGAATTGAGACTGAGTGTCACATAGATATCAATGGGAATAAATTGCTTGTTCTGATGCAGCTAATTGGTATTTCTGTGAGGTATTTCTTCACTGATTGAAATGTTGAAAGTGAAATGTTTTAATTAAGATGGTTTTGTCTTTTTGTGCCAAATCACTCACTGCTTTGCAGCCTGCTGCAGAAATGGAGCTCTCCCACACCTGGAGTTTGCACTATAGTACCACCTGTTGTGTACCTTTTTAATTTGTATCTTATCTAAACAGGAGGGGAAAGCATTTTTTCCTTGTTTTATGTCTATATTCAAGATCATGGGGTTAAAAAAGATGTCCTGGATGACCAAGTCCTGCTCCTTGCTGTCATGGCCACCACATCCTAAAATCCTCTTTGTAAATGTATTTATTGCATCTTAAAAGTGGCTTACTGTTGCTATTTCCTTTTCTCCTGACTGTCCCAGGACATCATTGCTCTACTGACCCTCCTAATTTTCAGTTTAAAATCAGCCACTGTATTCTCATTTCTTGGGAACTGTCTTTCATCTTGAACAGCACTTACTTCTCACAGGATTTAGTGTATTTGTCATGTCCTGCCTCCCACTCCCTAATTTACCAGGCTGATTGCACAAGGGCAGTCTTTAACTCTCCTCTTGGTCAGGTGGCTGCTCTGCTTTCCACTGCTGTTCACCATTTTAGCTTGGATTCATTTTTTTCAGTATGGATGACCAGGACTGCAGAGTGCCAGCTCTGAAAGAACACCGAAAATCAAATTGCCTTTCATTTCTAAGATTTTTGGAATACACTGTCTTCCAGCATTTGCTAATGTTGCCAGAGATTTTTAAGCTGCTGAAGAAAAATATGTACGTCATGGATATGACATACAGGTGTGTGGCTTGTTGCTGAGATGGGAGATAGTATTTCCTTTATGCATTAAGGGGGGAGCAGAAAATGCTGTCCCTGGTAAATGTGAAATGTATCTGTACCATTGGTAAGCTTTCCAATTACAATTTTGGCTGTTGAAGCAGATAACAGTTTTTCTTAAGATGATATTGAATGCATGGTTTTATCTCTTGCTCACCAGATAGAGCTGAGTACCTGATTCCCTGGAATTCCTTTTTTCAGGAATGTTATCTCGCTTCTCAGCCATGTTCTTTGCAGAAAGGGTGGTGTTGGAGGAAAGGCCAATCTGGTTGTGCCGTGATACTCAAGGGGCAACTGGAGCTCACTCATCAGCTAAATCATGTCAAAAGAAATACTTCTTCCCCCTCTACACAAACTTCAGTTTCTTGGGTTTATGAGATTCAAGATAAGCTTATCTTGTTTCTACAGCAGTGCTTTCTTCTATGCTTATAAATTAAAAAAAAAAAAAAATCACTTAGCCTTGCTAGGCCTCAAAAAAAAGGTTTGATTTTTAAAGAGAAGTGTCTCTGGTTTCTCAACAGTAGACAGCTCTTCTCAGAGCCCAAAGTAGGCCCAGGTTACAGTAAGAAATTGTATTGAAATAAGCAAGTACTGAAGCTGTCTCTGAAAGTAATCCCATCAGTAAAAAAAACCCTCCACCAAACCCCAAATGTGGCCTTCTCAGCAAAGAGAACCAAAAAATTGCCCCCAAGCCCCCTTGACAGGATGAATGCACAACCAGAAAAATGGTAACTAGGACATTTCTCTAAGTAGATCATTTAGGTGAAGTTCATAAAGAAAGTTTTCAGTAAGTTCGTGCATTTTACCCAGACTTCCTACCTGACTTACTGCACAAGCATTACTGAAATTTACCTGGGGCTGATCTCCTCGTTCTCTCAGAGGGACTGTGACTGAGCAAACTCTCATTCCTCAGGCTGTGTAATTTCACATTCCCATGTGATTTTCTGTATGGCAACATCAGGATGAGTCACAAGAAGTGCAAAAGATAAACCTGAATTGAACCCAGTCACAAAGACAAATTCAGCTCCTTTTGTAGCAATGGAATAGAAATCCCTCTGTGATATAAAGGATTAAGATAGCTTAAGTACAGTACTAGCACTTTTTGTTGAAGAACTCATTTTTGTAATTCCCTAACATTTCAAACATATGATTGGTCAGCATATGAAGGGGAAATAGATGAAAATGTGGTAAGTGGTGATCATCTGCACTTCAGTTTTCTCTGAGCAAAAATGTCTGAAACGGTTATTAAAAAGTACAAAGCTGTATCAGCTGCCAACCACATGCTAGTAAAGGACTAAAATGATTGTTCTGACAACAATATTCAGAAATAAGGCATACATTTTGTGGTGGATTATGTTAAATTAACCTTGAGGAATGAATTCCCAAAATCCTCATGTAGTTTTTTGCTCCCTTAGCGGTTATGGGCCGATTTTCCATGACTGTAATGAGGGCTGAAATAGCCTGGAATAATGGAATGGAGTGAGACATTTGTTCCTTAAAAACTGCTTTTGGTGGCTGCATTTCTGTGAGCAGCCAGTCATTCTCTTTACAGGCTTCATTTTGATGTTGCCCCAGACAGCTACACACAGCATCAGTAGCTGGACTTTTTCTTACAAACTTACAGAATCTTTTCATCCTTATGCCAATATTGGATAAATTTCAGTGAAATGTATTCTAATTTATACATTGCTCTGTAATCTATTTGATGCTTTTCTCAAATGGCATTGAAGAATTTAAGGCACTTTAAATCTGAGCTGGGTAATCTCTGCATCATCATTGATTTGTTTTTCATTCTTTTTATCGCATCAGTTCAGCTACAGGACATACATTAATGTCATAAACTTGTAAAAAATGTTTTTTGAGTTTATTCATGAAAGTTTGTTGTAAATAATTTATGCATTTTCTGATGCTCTCAGAATGATTTCTACAAGAAGTAATATAGATTGTACGTCCCTGAGAACAGAGGAGTCTAGAAGCAGCCCTCAGTAGGATTGTCTGCTGTGTAAAGCTCTGTTCTGGGTCAGATTTTGAAATATAGATAAGGAACCATCCTTCAGAAGTTACTTTTAATTTGTATTTTGTTTGGACTTCAGACTCTCAAGAGCCTTGCTTCTGGCAACTTGTAAGTTTTCAAAAAGATAATTTTCAGAATATTTCTCAACAGAATAAATTTCGTTAAATTTTAAACATAAAGCTGCTGATGCAGTGTTAGCTTTTAAGCATGGGGACCCCAGCTCTACGAGCAGACTTTGCATTGACAGTGGGGGCTGTGGAACAGCAGCTGTAGATTGTTGCCACTGATAAAACCCAAGCATCAAGGGTTGGCAGGTGGGAACACTTAGTCACTCTTAGGTACTCTTTAAAACCTTTCTTCCTTTCCTTTTTGCTAGAAAATGGAATAAGAATTGCTGTCATTGAAAGATTCCTACATGTCTTGGACCAGGATCAAGGCCATTTTATCTGCTTCATTCTTACTCTGTAATGGATTTTAATTAACTTGAGTTGCAATGTGTAAAATACAGGTAAGATTAAAAATGTTTTCTAATTCACTTTCAGTGTTTTACACTGGATTAGTTTTCTTCAGTTATTGGATGAATGGAAAATGACTTATATCTGTAAAATATAAACCCATTTGGCATATTAAAGCAGAAAAAAAACCTGCTCAAAGAAACACGAAAATTGAGTGAGATAAATACTGATAAATCACTGAAAAACAATTTTTCATTTAATTAGATGCAGAAATTCACTTTAAATTGAATAGCTAGCCAGTCTACCACTGTTCTGCTATAGTGTTTTCAATTATAAAAACTTGTCATTCACAATATTTTAAAATTAAAACTTGCATAACATCCCAAAATCCTGGAATTTTCTTCCTTTAGTGAAGAATATAATACAAATCTTCATGGCCGTTACCCTTAACCTGTGAGTTTCTGTGCATACTACCCCTTACAACATGGGATTTGGGAGAGTAATGTGCTTTTAAGCAGAGAGACCATTTTGGGAGCCTATTTTTATTAATACAGTGAAATGCTATTGTGAGCACATGAAGGGAAAAGTCTACTAAGTCCGTGGAGAATTTTGTTCCTGGAATTATGGAGAGTGTGCAATGAAGTGTACATCTCTAACAAGAAAAATATCTGGGGAAATAAAATCAATGACTGCAAGATGGTGCTGAGGCTTTCAAGTACTGGAAAGTACTAAATGCTACAAGGCCCTGAAGTTTTCTTTCAGTTTAATTTGATAATAAATTAGATCTTGGTTTGCTATGGTCAGAAAAAGATAAATCGATGACGGCTGAAGCAGCAGCCAAATTACAGGGTAAGATCTGCAATGATACAAATACACGTATTTCCCTTTCCTGGTGTTGGTTTAGTTGGTACAATCCTAATGTTTCCCGTGGTACCATGTGGACCTGCCCATAAAATGCAGCTATTTCCCACTGATTCCTTTATTTCTACCCTGGAGATTGTACCCCCCCAGCACAGCCAGCAGGCACAGACTGTTTCCTGTACGTCCCGCTGTCATGTGCAGCATCTCAGTGCTGTGTGAAACAGCTTTAATTACCCTGACAACCCAACATGCTGAAAGTCAGGGCACTGCTGCATGTCACTTCACCTGCCTGCACATCACTTGCTGGAGCTGATATGGCTCAGGGCAACAGCAGAACTGAAGCTGTGATAAGCTTTGCAGCTGTCCTGGAGGGATGTGCAGTTCAGGCAACTGTTTTGTAGAGGATGCTGAGGTATTAAAGGCCTGGTGCAGTTCAGATTCTGCTGGAGGTCCACATTCTGCACCAGCAAGAGACAAATTGGATCCCAACAGATTTCTTCCTTTTATACTTTAGCTAAAGAAAAATAGCTTTTTATGTGGCTACTCACCGTGTTAACAGCTTTGCTGAATGGGGTGGAGAGGGGTAGGAGCAGCAAGTAAAGCCCCGGGGTAAATGTGGGCTCTGGGCTTAGTTTGCACAGCAAATTGGCATTTGTTTTTATAGATAACAAGTCAGATAACAAGCAGGACTGTGGGCAGGTAGCATAACTAGGAGAAGTAGGATTAGGGAGGAAGTGACTATAGGAATGACAGAAGGTTTTCCAAGTGGAGACAGGTGAGACTTTGATGGCTTGGAGTTATCACCCAATATGGAATCTAGGTTGGCAGAATAAATGGCTGAAAACCCAAAGACAGGGAGAAAACCAGCAACACTGCACATTAGAAATAGTGAAATCCAATTAGCAATGAGCAATGTCAGTGGGGTTTGTGAAGGTTTCAAACATCTGTGGTCTGAAAAGTCACACCAGAACATTCAGGGAAACAAATTTTCAGACAAACGTAATAACTAGTTTTTTTTTCCTTTGGAAATATTGTAATCAACCTTTCTCATTCCAAACAGTTTTCTGCTTGTGGGAGAAAGAAGTAACTCCAGAAGAACAGTGTGCTGAGTGTGAAGGGAGTGAAACTCCATTTTTCCACTTAAAAGGTAAAGCATCTTGAGCTGATAACAGTCTATTGAGTGATTACACTGAGGACTTTGATTACATGGAGGGAGAAAAAAGGAAAGGAGGAAAAATAATGCAAAATAAGGTGCTTCAGAGGAAACATTTCAGATGATGGATACCTAGGCTATTCTTTTGCAAGCATCAACTGTCTTCTGTTATGATCAGTGTTAAATGAATCAACCCTGAAACAGATTAAAACTGCATGAGTGTGTGCATAAGAATTTCAGAGCGCTGCCCTGCACAAGGGCATGCCGTTTGAAATTATAATGAAAATGTATGGTCTTCCTTTCATAATGAGCCAGAAAACCAGACAAAAATTTGGGTAACTACTGTAGCAGCTTGCTGGCACCTCAGCAGGTGCTGAAGGCCCTTCACATGAGCAGGCAGTGCTCTCTGCCAGCACAGAGCTCAGTGCAGGTTAATCTGTTTGGCTGTATTATTGCTGCAGTCAATCTGCTGCTGCTTACCAGGCTGAAGCCAGTTCAGAGACCTTTATACGCTGACACAGACTGCAATATTGCTGTTGGTTTCCAAGAACTCTTTATGAACCTATTATAGTTATTAGAGCTGTGACATTGGCCTGGGATGTTTCCTCAGATACAGGATCAGCCAAATTCTGCTCTTTGTTGTTTTGTAAGTCTGTGTGAAAGTTCAGAAGGAAGGAAAAAATCAAGTATTATCGTTCTTTAGCTTTACTTTTACTGTCTCTTGGAAAAAGTGTCTCTTGTGATTAAACCAGAGCATCTAAAGTGGAGGTGCTTGGATCAAGTTGTTTGGGAATCAAACTGCATTTTCGGTGTGAGATGTGGCATGTCACTTCAAAACTTCGTTCTAGTGATAAGTGGGTCAACTGATCCAAAAAAGACAGGGTAGGGTGTTTGACTGTGAGGAGCAAATATTTGCACTGAGCTTTGCTTTAGTTTCTTTCAAACTGTTGGAGACTCAGAATGGTACAAAGGAACCCTGGGTGTGGGGAAGGTGTTGAGACAACAGGAGGAATATGTTTAATGGTGGCACATGAGAACAGGGTCAGTCTGGCTACTGCTTGCAGCTGGCCCACACATACTTGGGTTTTGTCACTGTTTCCCTGATTAAGGGGTCCTCTGCAGCTCTGGTCACAGCCCCAGGAAAGCAACTGCCAGTTTGCTGGTGACTTGCTAAATCTGCTGTGCCTCCAGATGCAGGAAAACCAAAATCTGTATGGTTAATAAATGCAGGTTATGCAAATGAGAAGTGGTGGAATGAAACTGTAAGTGATCGGTGTTCTGTGCTTTGTGTGCCCAAAGGAGCAAGAGAAATCCACTTAGATGTAGTACAGCCTGGAAAATATAAAAAAGCAGCTGTAAAGCTGAGCTTGGATGGACTTCTGGGGGTTCCTGACTTGTCAGCCATCAAAAATTTTGGCTTCTGTATTGACTCAAAGTCTTTTAAATTTGCTTACCCTGGAGTTGTACAGTCTTGTTTCTGATCATGACATATGGTTTAGAGGGATAAACATGGGGCAGAAAAAGTTATTAAGAGAGAAGTAACAGCAGGCAAATGTGTTGACAGTTATAAAAAAAATGGGCCCTGATTTAGACCTTTTAGTTGTTATTAGCGGTCTGTCAATGACTGCACAGCTCAAATGAAAGTAAGCCAGGACTACAGAACTGGTTTTACAAACAATTTGCTTTTTTTTTTGGCTTGTTTTGGCTACATCCCAAGGAAGTTTTCCTGTTGCAGTGGCTGTAAAAGTTGATTTTCGGAGGGCAGAGAAACAAATATACTCTGTCGTGTAGCCTTGTTAAATGAATGACAGGTATTTAGTAGCCAAAACAGCAGATCAGAGTCTACCTATTTGTGTATTTTAATGATTTGAAAATGTCTATTTGAAACAGCTTCTGAATAGTTGGAGATTCTTATCTTGATATAAAGGCATTTGAATAACAGTTAGCATTATTTGTAAGATTATATTTAGTTTGAGAAAAGGTGACAAAAGGTGAGATTTTACCAAATGTTCTCTTCAAACAGAAACTGCATGGGACTGACTGATCCCTGTGAGTCAGCCTCTACAACATTTACTGACACTGACTCAATTGTACAGACCAGCAGCCAAATCATATTTAGAGGAAAAAAATATCCAAGGCACGCTGGTTGAATTTAGTTGCTTTTCTTCACCTGTGTGCACTTCAAATCTAGGGACAAAAAGTCTTTCGACCTGAAGAAGTTGTTAGTCTGCAGTCTATGAGAGGAAAGGAAGGAAACCCAGCAGTACATAGTGAGCTGGAGGTTTTAATTCCTTCCCTTGATCATTACTGGGTTTTTCTGGGTATACAGGTAGTACATAAGTTTGTACAGTCAGGAAGTCTCCTTCCTGATTACGCCATGCCCCAGTCAGCACACCTTTGTGCTTCACAGTCACTTCAGCTGTTTTGGGCACTTTCAGGGACCTTTCTCCTTGTCCTTGTGTCTCACGTGTCTGGCACTACACTACTCTGCAAGTTTGAGCGGGATCTAGGCAAATAAGACGTCTCTGACCTCCAATTTTTTTTTTTTTTCAGTCTCCATACATTTGCATACATTTCTGTCTCTCTCTCTCTCTTATTTTAACTAACCATGTCTCTTCCCTTTGAGAAAAAAGAAATTGGTGCTATGTTTAATGTTAGCTTGCTTATTGTGTTTTAAGCTGACCTTTACAAACCTCCTCATTGGGTGACAGCCCCTTTGGTTGCCTTTGCAAAGTTCACTTTGATGGGGTGTGTTGAGAGCTTTGCATAACACAGTGCATAGCCTGCATTAGGGTACAATTCTCAGAGCATCTAACAGACTTGAGACTCTAAATCTAACTCACCTTTATTTGGGCCTCACAGTTTCTCAGACATCTTGCAGTGAGATCAGAGCTTTGGTACTTTGCTTTGAGATGTTTTCTCTCTCTAACATTGTAGGTTGTTATGGTACGTGATTGGCATCTGTGGTAGAAATGGGATCTTTCCCACTGCGATTTTCCCATGCACCCCACCTTTTCCTCTCCCAGTAAAATGGCTTAACCATACAGTCTTGCTTTGGTTTCCCTCCTGAGAAGCTTACGGGGTGGGCTCCCTTCTTGCACAGCTGACAGCTGGGCTGGTACTTCACTTGGCCCTAGGGCTGCCTGGGGTGTCTCTCCAGCAGCAGCTCGTTGGCCTGATTTGTGATTCCCTGTTTAGCCACCAAGGGCTGGCAACAGGCTTCTGTCTGGTTGGTTGATCTGTGTGTTACAGCTGACTTCTTGTTCCCAGTCAGATGGGAAATTGTGCTGCCTGTCCACTGCTGGACAGTGCTGCCAAATGGTGCTTTAGACAGCTGCTGCTCCTCACCACAGAAGCAGAGGGGTGATAGATAAAACTGTGGATGTATGCAGAAAAATTTTGAATTTCCTGAAGGACCTTTATCATTGCCTTGGTGATATCAATGCCCTAAAAGGTTGGAAGTGGTGCTCTGAGACCCCACCTTTTGTGGGTGGGCTTCCCAGGTGGTGTGGGGCTCACACAGCCATATCAGCCCCTTTCCCCAGTGCCACTGGCAGGAGAGCAGCCAGGCTGTAACATCCAGGAAACGCTCTCCTCTGTCTCAGGCGCCAGAGAGAAGCCTGCTATTCCTTCATTTATTTTGCAGGGTTCTCAAGGCTGGGTACAACTCAGTCTCTGTGAGTACTGCGAGTGCTGAAATTATTCTGGGCCATGCCTGCATCTGCTTCTGGCTGTGCACAGAGATTATGAGAGTTAACTGCCACTTAAAAATCACTTCAAGGAGGAAAAGCTTTCTCTACTTTGTCACTGTTAGTTTCAATTAATTTCTGAACATCTGTGAGAGAACCTTGAGAGAGGCTTAGAGGAATATAAAGATTCTTGACAAACTGTTCTTAGGTGAAATAAAAACTAAGTTTTCTCTGAAATGAGAAGCATCTTCATGAGATGCTTTTCTTACTCTTAAACAATGGCCTTCATTGTCAGTGATAAGCTAGTTTCTCAAAAGAAATGTGTGTTTATCTTTCAACAATTATTATTGTAACTGCATTGTATCAGTGACTCATGTTTTGAGGTAGGGAGTTATACAATAAGGCAGCAGCTCAGTAAATGGAATAAAAAAGAGCACAAAAATTGAAATTATAAAACATTAGAGAGAGAAATGCTCATAATTCAATGTTGGTTTAGTTTTGGAGGAGCTAAAATCTCACTGCTGTTGAGTAATAATGTACAAAACAAAGCCTTAATTTACATTCCAAATTCCCTATCTGATTATGCATAGGGGGTGGATTTGAATCCATATGTTCCTTGGTATCACACATCTGACTTTTATTAATGATTAGGACAAGGAACTGGAGGTTGTATTATTCAAATCCTCTGAGCACACTATATGGAGTAGGTACCACAAGTGTGTGGGAGAATAAAAAGCTCAGGATTTGTTTGAAATGATCTTTTCAAGCAGAAGGTGTAGTTGGAAAAGAATAAAAATTCATCAACCGTACAAATTCCAAGCACAGTGCTTAGGAATAGCAATGCCATGGGGAGGGCTGGCTGTGGAGTGTTTGTACAGAAATGAATGACAGTTTCCAGGGAACACTGTAAAAAGAAAAATGCTGTTGGGGCATGTGCTTGAGATTGTTAGCCTGGGTGGGAGATGAGTGAGTTGTTCTGCTTAATTAGGGCTTGTCCAAGAGGATCAGGTACCAAATCCTAGAGCATTTGGGTACCAAAATCCAAGCAAACCGTGCACCAATTGAGGACTGTGTAGAGAGAGGAAAAGAGAGTTGTTGAAAGTGTGAAAACATGACCTGTGACAAAGATGAATCAAATTGATTTTCTTCAGCTTAAAAGAAGAGAGGATTTAGAGGATCCATCCTTTGCACCTAATTACAGACTGTTGCAGCGTGGAAGGGAATGGCTTGTTCTGCCTGGCTGCTCTTGGTAAAGCAAGAATGAACAGGCTTAAATTCAAGGAAATTAGAGGGTGCTTCCTTGGACTTTCCAAAGATAAAGATCCGGAAGTGTTAGCAAGGATTGGAAAGACTGAAATCTGTCAGGCTCTGAAACCTTTAAGAACAGGATGCAGAAATACATGTCAACAATACTATGTACAGCTGGTCATGCCCCAGGGCACAGAAAAGGAATCCTTCCCAAGCTCACAGTTTGGCCATGAACTCTGAGGATCTTCTTACTGCCTGTGCAACTTCCATGTGTTAGGCAATGGTGGTGAAGAGGAGCATGAGGAGACTGGGTGATGCTGCGTGTATGTGGCAGAATTTATCAGCTCTTGATAGCAAATAATCTTCCTGTAGTCACACATACACATTCTTTCCCCCCTGCCCCAAAATCTGCTGCTTTCTCCACCTCCTTGCATTTGGCAGTTTGATCTCCTTACAAATGAAGGATCTAAAATTGCTGAGTTGCTTGTGATGTCAGCAACCACGCATCTCAAATGGCCTTTCTCATTCATCTCATAAACTGAAATGAAATGAAATGAAGGTAGTGAGTTATTAAAAACTTATTTGAGAAGTAAAATCTAACCAGGCTGTGGTGGAGTTGGCATCCTGCCTGCTCTGTGCTGGTGTGTGCTTGCAAGTCTGCTTCAGGCATGAAGGCTGTGTGCTCCCAGAGAGCTGAGGCTCCCTTAAATCAAGTGTAAGGGCTACTGCTGGTTTTCAATCTTTATGCCTTCCAAAAATGCTGGCTATTTCCTCTGTACCTACCTACCTATTAAGCAAGCTGGATTTACTCTTTTGTTAGGTGAGTACCTTTTGAAAGGCTCTTTCTGGCAGTAAGATAAACTCAACATGACTGTTTCCTGGAATAAATGAATCTGTTAGGCTGTGCTTTCCATTTAATGGATAAAGTGTCTAGTTCTTCAGGCTTTTGATATTAGAGATTTTCCTTTGTTACCTTTTTATATAAACTGAACAATATTTCTAATTTTTCAGTAAAAACTCTCACCTCTTCAAGGTCTCTGTAAGAACTGTCAATCAGATTTTGTATTGAGAATTTATTATGAAATGGGTAGGTGGCTATAAAATGCCTAAAAACCATTGTTGGATGAGCTATTCACTGAAATACTTGAAAGAGTTGCTAATGTTTCGCTCTTTTGATCTATTTTATGTGGTAAAGAAGAAAATATTTTTCATATTTTGATAACTACCTGCATTCTAAATTCATAAAAGTACCAAGAAACAGGATTTTAAAAGCAGAGCCACAGGAATACGGGCTTCAGAGCTCAGTGGGAGGATTATGGGAAATTCAAGCTGCCTTTCACTCTGCTGTTGGCCCAAAGATAAGGAGTAGCTCTGAATTGCTAGTGTGCAGTACACTACATCACATTAGCTTGTTTTTTAATCCTAAATTGGTTTGGACCAGGAGTCCTCCATAATTAAATATAAATGGTTTGGATTGGATGAGCAGGTCAGCTACCCAGGGACAGGAATAAGCTGAAGATTAAAAGATTCATTTTGTTTTTCTTCTGCAGGTCAGTGGTAAAATTGCTCTGAGTTCTTGATGCCAAAACCACCCTCAGTTGCCCTGAAGTAAAACCTTAATTTTTAAATACCTGATGAAGTCACATCAGAAGGTGAGTTGAATGTCTACACGTGAGGACACCTTCCATGTTCCCTGTCATGCTTTTGACTTACCTTGTCTTGTTGTGTTTCCTTACACTTGTGTGAAGCTCATTCAGTCTCTTGGCAATGTCGTGGCTCTAAGCAGTACATGGGATGTCCTCCCCCCCTCTGTAGAATGCTTTCAGGTTTTCTTTTGTGGTTCCTCACAGAGACTGACTAAAATCCCCTTTTTGGTACTCAGAGAAGCTCATTTAAAATCTGTTTCTTAAAAAAGTGATGCTTTTACAAAGGAAATGGTTCAGGAAGAGTGTGAGGCTCTAGTTTGAGAACCAAGCTAGCTGACTTAAAAATGAGTCTCTCACTCCAGGCACAACTTGAAATTTTTAGAATGAAATTTAGTTGAAATTTCTTCTGAAGTTCTAAAACATGCAGAAAATTGCTTTCTCTGTCTATCAATCTCTGTTACCAAAGCTGGAGAGTGCAGTATCGTGAAAGATTATTTTTCCAGATACTCTTAGATCAGAAGTGAAAGGCTCTGAAATCATGAATGTGAAGCTGTCAAGAAGCCTCTACTCAAACATTACAAACTGAGGCAATTGAGTGATTTCAAATAAGCACCTGTGCTTGTCAGCAGTCGTTTTTCCAGGTACATTTTTTTTAATGGGACATTGAACTGATTTCCAATTTCCCCCAGAAGATTTAGAACAGGTTGGATTATACCTTCTTTAAAATGTTAGGATTTTAAACATTCAAAAAACCCAAATGACCATTACCTCCTGCCCTGCTGGAATTACGAATTTGTTGACTTTGCACATTTTTCTGGAAAAAATTGTGATCTTCTTAGTGGGTTTGTACTGCCAGTTGTGCTTTCAGGCTGATCACTGTATCTTCTCGAAGTATTTTCCATTTGATGTTGAAACTCAGTATTATGCACACAAATCTGAGGGAGAAAGTATTACTAGTGAGATGATTTTCTATGCTGAAACAGTTTTCTCTTTAGTTGAACTGTAGTTTTAGCCCACACACATTTTTCTAGCCACAGTAATGAAACAGAAATACCTATGGTTCAGTAACAGTACAAATGTGACTGACATTACTGAAAGAATTATGATAAATGCAGCAATTTTCTAACTGTATTAGAATGTCCTATTTGATAATTAATCAGCAAGAGCTAAAATAAGGCATTTCTGTAGCTTTTATCGTCATGGAAAACAGACTGACTCTTATAATTACTATTCTAACCTGTACTCTTATTCCTTACTCATTGTTTTGTTGATTCATTATTAAAAAAAAACCAGCTAAACCAACTGCAGCCATCCCTAAAAATAGACAGCTTAAGCACCAGTGGTATTTACAGGATGTTCTCAGTATCTTGTTTCTCCATTTTTCTCTTTTTGAAATGGATCTTTTGATTTTTTTTTTTTACATTCTGAGTGTATTGAGAATTACAACTAAGTGATTGTTAATGAGATGGCACAGTTAAAGTTCCTCCCCCCACACTGATTTTTGATTTTAAATATTGTTCTAGAACAAAAATATCTAAAGGATTTGAGTTGGTACTTATTTCAGGAGAAGCTCATTCCACGAAAGAAGGAATGACCTTTTCTTGATAATAAATTCATCTACAGACTGAAGTATATCTCTCTCCTGCCTGTTCACTATTTAAAAAATGAAAATGCCATCTTTGCAAATTATTGGTCAAGTTCATTTTATTTAAGGGAAAGACGAAAGAACTGTTTCATGATAGAAAAAAGCTTGTAAACCTTAGATTTTGGTTGAATGAATGTGATTGAATCAGTCAAAAACCTGCGGAAGATGGGTGATCATTGGCCAAATAGTTTGAAATTTGCCTTTCTTCCCTGTTAGACTGAAAAAGTGGCAAAACCCGTTATGGGCATTTCTTTAATTAACCTTGTAGAAGGCAGCAACAGGAGGCTCTTTGGAGGGTTGTTCCTGTTCCTCTGGCAAAGCAATCAGTAATGTGGCTAGAAGGGGAGTATCATTGTCTGATTAAAAATATGTATAAGATAGCCAGGACTCTGAAGAAGCTAAAATTTAAGCAAAAACCTCTTTAAAGTCAGCAAAAGAAACTGTTACGTATTTTTATTCTTCTCCTGTCTTCTACACTCATATTCCCCTGAAATAGCAAAAGCTTGAAAATCTAATTAAAAAACTCTCTGAGCATAACTTTCTGATCAGGTAATATAAATTACTGTGAAAGCTAGAGAAGCACAGCTGCTAATAAATGAGCTGATAATTCAAGACCCCTCTAACCCACACAGATTTAATATCAAATCTTGAAGCACAGGATGAAGAACAGTGAGTGTTAACACCTTCTAGAGTATTTTTTTATTGGTCACAGCTGTGCTCTTTGCACCACAATTTTGGAGTCAAGCTCTGAAAACTCCAGCACTTCTTTTTATTGGCTTGTTTCAAGACTACAAGACTTTCATGCTGCTGGTGTTTACTGAGAAACACTACAAAATGTTTAAAAGGGCAATTTCTGTTGTGTGTATTTATGTATTTACTGAAAAAAAAAGTGTGCCTTGTAGAGTAGCAAACATATTTTAAATTGCTTTTTAAAGCATTTTGGCTTTTTTTCAATTCCTTCTCAGGCTTTTTGAATGGAATTATTTATTATTCTTGACAGTTGCATCTGTGGGACTATATAGATGTTACTGAGAACACGGCTTGAGGAAAATGAACAAAGCTGTCCCGTTGAGATAAAGCTTCACAAATCAATTAGGTTTCTGTTGTCAGCAGTGCTAGAGAGGGAAAGCCCCAGTTGAGCACGCTTGCTTGGCAACTCTGAAAACTATTACCTGGAAATGGTGTGATGATGATTGCTGATTTGCACAGTGCTACTGCCTGAAGAATTAAATAACAAGGGGCTGGAGGGAAGAGGGGGCTGAAAGCTGTGCCTTTTCTCCTCGAGAGCATTCATGTCACAGATTGTTATGAACAGGTCCCTGCTAGTGAGTTTTTCATTTAGATTTAATATTAAGCAAAACACCTGTGCATAAGCCCCAAGGGCCACTTCAGCAATAATTCGATTTGCGATTGCTGCCCAGCAGTGCAAAGACAAATGTACCAATAAATAAATTCTGCCAGCCAGCACCAGTGAAAACACTGATTTAGCCCAGCAGATGGAAATAGAAGAGTTTCACCCAAGCCTTTAATTTCCAGAGGTGCCCAGGAACAGGTGTTGAGCCTTTCTGGTTGACTGTGGCCAGAGGCTGGTGTGATGTGCGTGGTGTCGTCTTTGCTGAAGCCAAGCAACTCACGGGCATGGTGTGTTGTTATGGTCCTCATCCATCAGCCTGTGGAAAGGGATGCTGCTTTCGAGGCCTGGGAACTGGCTATGTTTTACAAACAGAATGCTCTTTTAAGCAGAGTAGAGGGCGAGTTTCTTTACATAGATTCCAAAGGCAGGGAAGTTTCAGAAATCGTAGATGTGTGAATATTTAACGTTTTATTGCTATAAAGAAAAACAAAGATGATCAGCAGGAAAGAAACATCATTTGTGTTCTTTAAAGTAATGATATGAGGAAATTCATCCTAGGAAAAACCAGAAACAAGCACTTTCAAGTTAAATATAATGTAAACCTGAACAGTTGTTTTTCTGTTAGTTTCCCTGAGAATTCAGTGGAATCCTCAGTTTATATACAAGCAGGATGTGCATGGGTTGTTTACATGAACTGGAGTATTGATGGAGGTCTGTTTTAAAGTATAGAAAGCTTAAAAATATATAAACCAGTTGTTACAATGCAAGACATTTTTGAGATGTTTTCTTGGAAGTGGAGACCTTGTACTCTGGATGTAAATTGAGGGAGCAGAGGGTGTGTGTTACACACTGCATGTGTTCATGGCTGAAGGCAAACCCGAGGTAACTGAATTACCTCAGCCCCTAGTAAAAGAAAGGAAGATAATCTGGGTGTCCTTGTAGCTGCTGAAGGCTGGGAGTGAGTGTGCACAAAGCCTGTGCTCATTTAGAAGCAAGAGCAAGGAAGGAAATTTAAAGAAGAGGTTGCCAGGGAATTGTGTCGGCAGCCCCCTGCACAGGGCACACCTCTGCCTGCCCTGGAAAAGGCAGCGGTTCTCAGCGTGACAACGAAAATAGAAAATGATACCTTGAGGGAGTTGTGTGTGCTTGTGATGCCCCTGGGGAACTCTGCAGAACAGTCATAAAGTAGTGCTGGTTAAATTAATAAATATTAAATGCTGTGTTAGTATGGTTTCACTGGGAATTGGCTCGTCACCTGCCCTTTTAAACAACATATCACCTGATCATGCAGTAAATATGTATTGAGCTCCATGGCTGCTATTTTAACGTGTATATTTAAAGCTGCCATCTTGTTTTGAGAACAGTAGCACTGGTTTCAATACAGTGTCTATGCTCCTGTTTTACTTGCAAATTCCAGTGGCTTCTGAGAAAATTGGACACAACAAATTGCTAAAAAATGCCGATGCAAACTAAAACGGGAAATCATTATTTGAATCAAGCTCTTATGTTCAGCAGTTAAAAATTGTGATTACACGCAGTAATTGGAGTTGCTTCCCCTGCTTTCTCTTTAGTCACTGAGGGTCTGTATTAAGACAACTTCTTGCAGTGGCTCTCCTGTCATGGTCAGGAACGCTTCATTCCTCAGCCGTGAGTGGTACAGAATCCATTTTCCTGCCTTCCTCTGGCACACTGGGGCTGAACTCAGCTGGAGGTGAGGCACAAGACTCCAGTGGGACAGACCTTTGAGGTGGCACAAAGGATCTTTTCCTGGTCTTTCCCTGACATTTTTGCCTCCATGTATATGCTCAGCTTTGAGCATCTTCTTTGAAATGAGCTGGAAATGAATTTGCCCCACAGGGATCTGTCAGATTTCCACCTTTCTCTGAAGCCTGGGGAGCAGCTCTCCTGCTGCAAGTGTCAGGGTTTATGTCACTCAATCACTTCTCTGCTACTACTGCCACCTCAGGAATAATTGTCTTGTCCCTGTCTGGGGAACAGGAGCCTCCTGATAGCTGCAGCACTTTGGATTAAATTCTCTGGGCTTTGAGTAGGTGAGTCCGAGGGTAACTAGAGGGGAGTTGATTTTTTCCCTTCGATTTTGTGAGAGGATACAACTAGGAAAGTGGAACAGGGAAAAAAAATGAAAAGAACATCACCTTTTTCCAAAGGCAGTTTATACCCTTATCTTTCTCCAGGGACACATCTCCATAGCCTGGAGCCCACCTATAGAGCCTCCAGCCGCCTGTGGTCTCTGCAGAGGGTGGTGCTGCTGCTGCACTGCCTGGGAGCCATCCAGCCGTCTGAGCACTCAAAGCCAATTGCCTTGGATAATCCCTGTGAAGGGAGCAATCCACACCTCGGCTGGAGCTGCCGCAGCTCTGAGGAGCCAGCGCCGTGCTGCTCACACGGTGGCACCCCGCGAGGTGACAGAAATGCCACTGGCTAATGAGTGCGAGCTGTACAATGCAGGCAGCCATTAGTGGAGGAAAGCAATTAAGAATCGATAAGCTTTTCTGGAGCTGCATTTGATGTTGGATCTAATTCTTTTTAGTGGCTGGTAATTCTTTTGTATATCTTGTTAATTCTGTACCTCTCCTTTGCGGTAACACGAATAGCTGCAGTTGAATTTTTAGAAAACCAAGGGAGTAGGTGGGCTGTATTGAATACCCATCAATAAAATGTAATTCTAAGCTGTAAGAATAATGGCCTCCAAGAGCAGAGCTAACATTCCCTCTTAAAAAACTTTTAAATGTAATTAAATTGTTAACTCATCTTTCAGTTTCAGGAACAAGTGATTTTCCCCCCTTTAATTTAATGGAAACTTTGATTTTTGTGCAACAGAGATGAATGACTCAGAGTAACTATTTCTTTCCCATTTCCTTTTCTTTTGGTCCTTTTCTCTGCATCCAAAGGAGAGCAATGGAGCTGGTGAAGGGTCTGAAGAGCAGTTGAGGAAACTGAGGGTGTTTAACCTGGAGAAGAGGAGGCTTGGGGGCATCTTACTCCCTCTCCACAACTGGCTGAAAGGAGCTTGTAGCCAGGTGGGGGTCTGTCTCTTCTCTCCCAGGTAACAAAGTGACACAGAACAAGAGGAAATGGCCTCAAGTTGTGTCAGGGGAGGATCAGGTTGGATATTAGAAAAAAGCCTCTTCATCTAAAGGGTTGTGAAGCCCTGGCACAGGCTGTCCAGGGAAGTGATGGAGTCACCATCCCTGGAGGTATTTAAAAGATGTGTGGATGTGGCAGGGATATGGTTTAGTGGTAGCCTGGGTTAGTGGTTGGACTTGCCTTAAGGGTCTTTTCTGGGGATGAAAATGCCATTCAAGACCTTGAAACTAATTGCAAAGCAGTATCTGACCAGCTGGCAGTCTTGGACTGTCTCCAGTATTCTTTTCTGTGATTGCTGTCAAGAGACAAAGCAGGGGTGTTATGATCTGCAGCATGTGTGGAAGCAGTGTCCCCCTGTGCTTTTTGGAAACTTGTAGTTGGAAGTAAAAGTATTGGTGAACCCCTGCCTTACTGATTAGACAAGATGGCTTCTAAGTCACGTCTATAAAAGCCCCTGTGGTGCTTATTAAAAGAATGTTCAAGAGAAGGTGAGATGTGGGTATTGTAGGCTCTCTGAGCTGGAAAGGGAGTGTTCTCCCCAGGCAGCATCACTGTCTGGATCCTGGTGCTGCTGTGAATCCCTGAGCCAAGGAAGTGTTCAGTTGTACCAAACAGGACAAAGCAAAAGTGTTGATGCATTTCTATCTAAGAACTAAAAGAGCAGAATGTTTTCACAGTTTATTACCATTCAACTTGTCTAAATCCTTCCTGGAATAAAATAACACCTGCCCTTGCAGACGAAGAAGCTGTTGAATGCCAAGATAATCTGCTAGTGTGCCTTGTGTGGAGGGATCACTCCTTTTTATAGGTTGGTTTGAGTTGTGGGTGACAGCACAAAGTTACCATCAAAGCTGCTGCTGCCAGAGGGCTGTTCTGATACAGACTTTTTTAGAAGTGCTCAGTAACAAGAAAATTTGAAAAAAAAATGAGTATTTCTAGCAATTTAAGTATTTCCTAATGCTTAATTGATGATTAACTTCAAATATGCAGAGGTGGCTATAAATGTAAAGCAGGATAGCCTTAGTACTGTTTTTTTTTTATTATTTTAAGAAAAAGAGTTTGTAGGTTGTCATGGCAATATATGCTTTTAACAAATCAGAAATGATTATGCCTTCTTGTGACTGAAATTTCAAGAAATATCTGATGGAGAGCCTGTCAGCAGCTACAAATCTCAGGCAGAAATAAAAGCAGCGATTCTTCAACTCAGCAGTGGGGAGGACGGCACCTAGTTCAAAATTAATGGAGTCCAGTGTTAAAACAAAAGCATATTTCAGGGAAAATGAGTCTTTCCTGGAGGCAGGGAGCTTATGGAAGGAAGTGAGCATCACTGCAGGAGTCAGCAGTTCCCCAGTTTGTCACAGCTCTGTGACAGCAAACAGTATTTACTCTGCTGTCCTTCACCCCATGTTCACTGACCTAGAGCATTGGAATATGGGCAGTGCCCTCTTCATGGACAGGATCAGAAATAAATGTTGTCACAAATTTGGGTGGTCACATTTAAATCCGGGAACAGTTCTCACTCACAGGTGTGCCAGAGGGCAGGTGTCTGAGCTCAGCAACCTTTCTGTAGCATCCCAGCCCCTGGGTGAGTTAGATCACTGTGATCTCACCAACAGCTTTAAGAGGGCTTTATAACCTGAGTTAAAGCAGGAAATGAATCAGAAAGGGAATCACTTGTAGCCATTCCAGAGAAACCCTTCTTCTGAAAAGTAAGCCTGACTTTGTAAAAAAGTCCTGTGACATTTCAGGTCTAGCAAAAACCCTGTTTGTCAATACAAGTAATAGTGCATTGTAAGAGAGGTGTTTCTCTGGGGGATAAGTATGAAAAATAAACTACTTAAGTCCAGCCTAGTAGTTCAAAACTTATTTGACGCAGTAAACTAGGAGAAAACTGGAAACTTTGATAACACTTTTGCAGACATAATGCTGTAAGGGTTATTCTTGCTCCTCTGTGACTGATTGTGTTGACAAGTGAAAATGTGTGGAGTTAATGCTTACAAAATGGATGATAATGGTGAGCATGGTACTGTTCTCTCTCCCTGCTCTGTTCTCAGACTTCATCTCTCTTGGTGGTGCTAATTTGTCTCACTGTCTCCAAAGCATTGAGGATACCTTATTTCCCATGTGCTTTTCTCTCTGCCTGACAAGGTGTGTTTATATTAATTTTTATATGCAGACTTTTTGGGTGCTACTCAGGTTCCAGCATGGGAGGACATTGCTCTCAGAGGGAATGCAGCAGTTATTTAAGCAGCCCAAAAACAGGGACTGCCCTTCACTGGGCTGAGAGATTAAAGATTTAAACATGGTCGGTCATTTCCTCTTGTATCTTTTCTGTTGCCAAACATAACCAGTTTTAAGGGGAACAAGTTTAGATAAGGTACACCTGTAAAAATGTGAGGGCACTGTGGAAAATAAATCTTACAGTGGAGAACAGGATGGTAATTAGAAGTGGTTCCAGCAGCCGGTTGCCGTTGGAATCATACAAGTAAGTGCTGTTTTCTGGGGAAATAATTTCAGCTGAAAACAAAACTAGGAATGCCTGCAGAAATAACTCTTACTGATTTTTTTTTTTGTTGTTGTTGTTGTTAGCTGTCGGGAGAAGTTTGAAAAGTTACAGGAGGAAGGAATATCCTGAAGGATTTGACTCTCACTGTGATTCTCAGGATTGGTAACATCTCCTGGGCCAGGCCCACATGAAGCCTGTAAGGCACTGCCAAACACCTGCTGTTTTCATTAAGTTGCTGCTGGTGGCAAAGTGAGAGTGATTATCTCTTGAAATGAATGCTCTGTACATGTCTTCTCTATAATTTATTCTGAGCTGCCTTTTCTTAGTAAAAATAATAATTTGAAGTTTGGAAGAAAAGTTATCATGGGAATAAAAAGGTTTCATGATCAAGTTTTCCCAGTTTCCTGGCAGAAAGGGCATCTGTATGTATACAAATGTTGAGGTTAGAAGCAGTTGGCAAATTGAAATTCTTGGCCTTTTTTCTCATTTCCCAGTGTGACTGAAGCATTGCTGATTGTAATTGGGAGACTCCTGGAATTCCTGTTGAATTTATTGCTAGCCACAGGGGTTCAAAAAGCCTGATCCTTCTGCTTTGTAAAAGTCCTCATTGTTTGGACCTAGCAGTGGTCATCCATATACTGGTCACCTCCAGTTGTATTATTGGATGTCTATAGGAAAATGGTACCTGTTGCCCACAGGAGCCAAACAAAACGGCCTGACTCTTTGAAAACTTGTTTTCCATGAATATACTGCTGCTACGTTCACAGTCCTGCAGGATGTCCTGGCCAGCTTCCAAAGCCAGTTTAAGATCTTGGTCCTAACCTTTAAACAAATTATTTCATAATTTCATAAGGTAATGGCATCAGCCACGAAGGCATATTCCTGTAATAATTGAAATCCTAATTTAAATCTCTGTGCTTTGGGTTGCTGTCTCAGTGGTAGGGTTGAAATCCATGAATCCACATGACAACTGTGCAGCAGGGCATGGGAGGCAAAATCAAGAGCTTGTAGGCCAGGTTTGCCACCAAAGCAATTGCTTCCTGAATTGCATCCTGAAAGTTGAAAACAGTTACTTTGAATTGCATGTCAACAATTGTTGCCAAATTTTTCCGAGACCTGAAATGAAAATGCTGTGGGTTGCTTTTAAGCTGGAGTGCCTGTCAAGGCTTCTCATATTCCCAAATTCCCCAATTAAAGGATGGTAACTTAGAGTTTTGAGAAGCATTGGAAACTTGTGCATTTATTTGTTCCTGGTGTTTTTATTGGAAGAGGTCTTGAAAGACAAGCCAATGCTGCAGTAGTTACATGGCATTGAAAGTAGGGTACCTGGAGCACATCCACTTGAGTTATATCTTATAGTTTCTCTGCAAATTCCATTTGAAACTGGATTCCAAGTGCTAATTTTTTTTCATTTAGAAAAAATCACCATAACCCTATAAAAGAAATTGGATGATATTTCCAGCTCTGGTTGGAAAATATTGTTAAAATTAATTAGTCCTATCACTGTGTCACCTAGAGCCATATGTAAAAACCTGAAGAGAGAATGCAATCAGTCTTGTATTAGAAATTAGTAATGAACTGTAAGAGAAAGAGAGCATGTACTGAAGTTTTCAGTCTTGGGAAGAACATTTATTGTTAGATAGCTGCAGCTGTCAGACTATTTACTGAAAATATACCAGCCATAAGTACAGATTGTGTACTGTGGGCAATGGTACCAGATCCTGATCATTATTCTGGGATAACAAACATGATGACTGAAATAACTTCGCTAATTTAGGGAAAAGCTGCTACCACAGCTCCTTGAAACAAACCATATTATTTGAGCTGGAATTTTTGGCACGTAGAAATCAGTGAAAAGACTTAGTTATATAACCTAGGTTGATCAAATGATATTGCATTTTGGCACATAGTTACATGGGTTTGCTAAGAGGAAACTAGAGAATTATTTTCCAAGGGCAGGCATTGTCTATAAGGTTAACATACAAAAAAAAAGGTGATTTGGTCCTCCTACCATTTATTTTCATTTTTTTAAAATCAGTCATACATAAACTTAATTTGAATCAGAGTTTAAAAATAGGCATTTGTTTGGTATGGTGAAAATTATATTGCCTCAGAAGTCAGCATCATTAATAAATGATGGCATTTGTGTTTGCCACATGATAGACTTCAAAATTTAAAGATATTTACTGTAGTCCTGATGTCCCAATCCAAGTAGTTTAATAAGGGCTAGCAGATGAATGGTGGGAAGGAATTTCCTTTACTCAGCTGTACAACATGGGCCTATTTTCAAAGGTGTCTTATCTTGTTCCACAACAGAGAGAAGAACCCCGTGGCTCTTGCTGCAACTTTGAATTCAGGCTCAGCCGAAAGAAGCACTCATTGAACATGTTTTAAACATAAAATATTACAATTTTTTTTAAGGATCTAGTAAATCCCACACTTGGAAAAGTGTGGAATGGATCTACCTAAAAAAAAAAGTATAAAGTAATTCCCAGTAATGCCAGCTAACTAGAGCAGGTTTTTGACACTACTATGCTCAGCCTGTGACAACATTAAGGAATCTCTTGTTCAGAGGTATTTGCCTTGTTTGCCATCACAATATTTCAGTTTTAATTACCTGGCAGTGTTTCTTAGGAGCTCATTTATGTTTCAGGTATCCTTTCTTGTGGTGCCACTGTGCCAGCCCTCACTTGGGGCAGCCCCCTCTGACAGGGAAGGCTCAGCCTGGCTACCATGGGCTACCTGTGAGAGGTCTGAGACAGGGCAATGGAAAAATAATAACAGCTACTTATTTATAGCAGGTTCCCAAAGGACTGTGGTTCTGGAAAACGGTTAGGGCTTTCTCATTCCCAGAGGGTTGAGAGCAGCATTGTGGTCAGAAGGAAGCAAAACTTTTGGGATTTAAGTGACAGGAACAGAGGACAAAAAGGGATACCAGGCCAACCTAGCACTGGCTGTCTGACATGCTGTTTATTTATGCTGTATACCTCAGCTCAATGAGTCATGCCTTTAAATAAGAACAAAACAGAACTGACAAATGACACACGTGAGGTTCCCTCCAGAGTTATTTTTTCCAGTAAATACCCAGCAAAACAGTGTCTGAGGGAGAAGCTGACAGTTCTTTCCAAACACACCAAGAACACCTGAGAAGATGAGCAGCTACTTTAAACTGGGAAAAACTAATGTGGCTCAGGAGCAGGTGAAGCACTTTCTCCTGAAACATTTCGTAGCTGTCTGGTTTCCTGTGGTGTTTCAGGCTTTTAGCTTGTGTCTGTAACAATATTTTCAGCGAACCATATTAAAATGGAAAAGAGTTCCAGTCTAGGGCTCTGTGAGATCTTGAGAGATGTCAAGAAAAAAATGTGTTATAAGTTTTCTGCAGTGCTCTTCTGTAGAAGCTCATGTGATGAGGCAGGGTAATGTCTGGAGTTAGCAGAGTTTTATAAAGCTAAGAAAAGATGGATATACCCTTCTCAAATGAAATCTCGAAATCTGGCAGATGGTTCTCTGAAAGTCTCTAATTTTATCAAATACTGAATGCCAAGTGTCTGATTGCCATGGTACTTATTTTGCCTCTGGATTAAAAAAAAAATCCATAGTAACATCTTCTGGAAAATACACTCTTTGTTTTTATATGGAAATGATAACAGCAGTTCCCTCAATGATACTTTCTGGCAAAGGCAAAAGGATAAGAATAAATAATGAGGACTGCTACAAAGCAATGTGATTTAAAGCAAGAGGAAGCAATCATGTTTTCATACCTAAATTTCCTTTCCTGTAGCATTCATATTTAATTGGTTTGCAAAGAGCAGCTGAGCTGCACTGAATGATCACTTTTGAGCTGATTTGCAGGGAAGCCAAATCTACACGATCAATTCATAACAGTTCACTCGGACAGCTATCAAAAAACTCCATTACCAGTTCCTCAGTCAGTGACTTCCTCATCTGGTGGTTGTCATTCTTTACAATGTTGGTGCTTAATTACCAATTCTAAAAATTCTAGGTTATGTTTAGGAAATGTAATCATTTCAAATGTCATTTTAGGTAGAAAATGTATTTAGGCAAAATGCTCTAAGCTGTGGGCTTTTTATTCAAAAGCAGTAACTTAAAAAACCTTTTTCAGTTGTGCACTGAAATAGCTTGACTGTCATAACTTGAGGATGGACAAAAAAAAATAGAAAATACTTTTTTCCTGAACACAGGTGAAGTTCAGCTGTGTCATTTAAAATCAGTGGTAACTGAAAACACCATGTCCATGTCCAGCAACCACTTCCTGCTCCCTCTCTCCTCTATCCCATGTTTTTTCTTTCCTCCATGTCCCACCAGCACAAGGTGAAGCAGGTTCCTGCCATTTGTGAATATAACTCATAAACAGGCCCTCAGGCAGAGGAATGGGCTTCCATACAGGAAGTCAACTGGAGCCTGCACTAGAGAAAAGATTCCTGCAGGCATCCTGCTTTTCCTTCGGTCTCCCTGAAGCCTCAGTGTGCCTGGTTACTGTGCCTTCCTGGTCTGTTTTTCTCTAGCAGATCAGAAGCCATTTTACAGCAGTGGCCCCAGCACAGCTGTCACCCATCACACAGCTTCTGCTCCATTTCTCGTGCCAGGGGCTCAGACTGAAGCAGCACCTGATGTCAGGTAGGCTGGGCAGTGACACAGAAGGGACACTTCACAGTTGGACTTAGTTGTGTCTTAAAAGCTTTTCTCTTTTACATTTAATGACTCTTGTAGGTTTGGGATGATTTGTACTTTTCTGTGGATAACAGTCAAGGAAGAGAAATTTCCAAAGCTTGTCAAGTGTTGTCAGCCTAGAACCTGAAGTTAGCAATGAACAAAAACCCAAGTCATCGAGATTTGGCAGCTTGCTGGAGCTGGCAGTGACAAGGTATTTGTCAAAAACTGGGTCAAATTATTATTTTTTTCTTTCAGGGCATTTAATATTTCAACATAATGGACTGAAAAATAACCTAGAAAACTAAACACTGTTTGGCTTCTCAGAACTGTGGGTTTAATATTTTATGCTGTAGTCAGCTTGAAAACAGAAAACATAACCAGGGAAATTAAATTGGTTTGGGGGATTTTTTTGTTTGTTTGTTTTAAGAAACAGCCATGCTCACTTCACCAGCTTCTGTTACTCAGTGTTATTGTCTTAGACTCCTATTCTCTCTTCCCTTTAGTTATGCATTTCCAAGCTGAAGAGTTTTGGACATGGGAAATCTTGGTCCTATTAACCATCCTTCTCCACACCTTTTCCAGCTTGGCTTGATTGTCTATAAACTGAGTAATCAGAACTGCATCTCACATTCAACATACTGGTATTGCATAGGCTGATGCATTGGTAAGGTTTTGTAAAAATCTTGACTTTTCCTGACTCATAAACTAAAATGATTCCCCACATGTGTGTTTGTCCCAGATGAGTTTTCCAGCTTGCCAGGATGGGATATGGGCCATGGTGTTAGGAAAAGGAGGAGCTCTTTAGATGAGAACTCTCTTCCCCCATGCCAAGGTGCCCGTTGTCTAGTGGCACACACTTTCTCTTAGGCAAGAGCTGATGGAAAGAAGAGCGAACCTATGCAATGAATTTCTCATGATGGGGGAGTTGTAGTCTAGTGGAAAAAGCACTGGTCTAATGCCCGCATGCCAAGCCTGGTTTTGTTTATGGAATAACCTTTAGGAAATCATCTCTCTCTGTACTTCAGCTTCCCCCTTAGCAGCATTTACTGCTCTCCCGTTGTCAAGCATTTGAATGTCAATTGATGACAGGGCTGTGGTCCGTGCCAGGTTGCATTCCAGAGGCATCACAAGCACTTGCCATTAACTGTTGTCCTTATTCTGTCCTTTCTAACATAAGGAAGAGTTCCTTGTTAAAACCAGTCTTTGTTCACCGATGTTACGCCTGGGACTGCAGCCAGTAATTTGTTCTGGATATGGGGGAAGTGGGAAAGCTCACGCCTTAGGAAAACTTTTCTAGGACTTTACTGAGGAGGAGTTGTGCACTTGCCTCATCTGTGGCCCCCCTCAAACACAAAAGCTTGTCCAAGGCTTTTTTGTCCAAACAAATCAGCTCTTTTGGAAAACTCCTTGCACTACTAGGGAAACATGGATGAAGTGCTTAATACACAAGTGGTTTAACTTTTGAGGATTTGGGAAACTAACTTGTGTGCAGGCATAAGACTTTCTGATTTACTGGACTTTTTTGCTAAATGTCTTTGCCTATTTCAACTAAATAATTTGTTTACCCAGTAAAGGACTGGAACCATTCATGGAGCCACAGTCAAAACAGTCCTTGAAAAAATGCAGAGTTCTCTGCCATTGATTTCTTAATAGGCTGAATATTTTCTGAACCTTTTTTTCCATATAAAATGATCTAGAAGTTCATGGTGAGCACTGCACAATATAACAATAACTACAAAATATTAAATGGCAAAAATTTGATTCATAGCTCTATTTTTCTTGTCTCTGTTACATTCAGGAGAAAACTCCTCAGATTTATTTCCTGGTGTTCACTTTGTAAACCACTCACATTCGTACAAAACAAAGACCACAGTGGCCCTGAATACATTTCTGTAATGTGAAAAATAAATTGTGCCAAAAAATGCTTATTGATACTGACACTGTTTAAAGATCAGATTGTTCCATTGCACTTCAGTTAATGTAAGATCCCCAGGATTTTTTTTCACAATTAAATCCTTTTCTTACTTACATGACTTTTTTTATCCTTGGATTACTCTGAAGAAGTTGCTACCTCTACAAATAACTCTTCTCTTATGGACAGTTCAGGTACCTATAAAAGCTTCCTGTTGTTTAATACCGCCCCAGCGCATACAATTTTCCAAAATTCTGGTCCTTGGTGGTTGCATCTACCTAGGAGAGGTTTTTGTTGTCTTGGCCTTAGACTGAAATTCTGTAACAGACAATGAAAATCCTACATGTCTTTTTCTAGTTGATTATGACATTAGGTTATTCAATAATTGAATATTTTTAATTCTTTTGTAACTAGATTCACTTTTAACCTGTTATTCAAAAGCAAGGTATAACCTAGTGGTGCTTGAAGGGGGAGATAAACTCTCTTTTTGCCCACAGGGACTGGGAGAATGAGATTCCATCTCCTCCTATTCCTGTTCTTTCCCCTCAGCCTTCTGCTTGCCAATACTTCTGCCAGCCCAGTGACTACCTTGTTAATCTGCTGTGACTGTGTGACAAATTGTACCTATTCCTACTGTTAACCTTACGTGACATTAGGTGACACTTGATTCATGGAAATGCATTAAATGAAAATAAATTACCCAACCTGTCCCAGAATTCATCACGATCATCTTTAGTGAAGTGGAAAACAACCCCCAAACCCTTAAAAGCACAAAATTCAATTGCTTCTGTATGTTGTTGATCCTGGCATTTTTATTGTGCTTTCAGTTAAATTTATTTTTTATTTACCAGTTTATTTATAAGAATTACACCCTGGAATCTGTGTGTTTGCACATACATCCCCTTCTTTAAATTTTATTTTTGCGGACAGCAGGCGGTAAGAGCAATACAAGCAGCAGAAATATGCTAACACAAGCCTCTTGCTGTGTAGCACTTGATGCCACCCTGTCTAGCTGACATTATGCAAAACATTAGAAAGGATGAAGAATGTTTTAATATTCTAATTGGAAGAAAGAAATTGCTGATTTGAATCTAATTTAGAATAATAAGGGTTATGTGAAATTAATCAGATCTAACTAAACCATGGTGCAATAGCATCGTAGCAGGGTCACCAGTCACAACAGCATTAAAGACTGCTTAAATGATACCCAGCTTGCAGCCAAAGAGCCTCATTAGTACTCACATGAGCCCCACATTGCCTGTGCTGGGCCTGGGATTTATCCTTGAATACTGTGTGGACTGTTTGAAGTAGAGTAGTGCACGGGGTATTTCATGAACTGATTTTTTTTTTTAATCCTTTCTGAAATACTGTGATTATCTTTTAATTAGGAAAGTGCTGCCAATCAGACCAAACATGCAGGGGATAGAATGTTCTTGGATGCAATAAAACCCTCTGGAGTTTAGAGGGATAAATTCAGCTGCTGCTGAAATCGTGGCAAAGCAGCAAACTCCCAGATCAGAAAGGGTAGGAGTATCCATTTCCTGAGAGTTTCCTAGGTGGTGGTGCCTTTCACTGGGACTAGTACTTGTTAAGTCATCAGATGTTTTCTGAAAATCTTCTGTAGAAGTGTGATTGTTTTAATTACCTTCTCAGAGAAAGTGCAGATTAATCACAGTAGGAAGACTCTTATATGAAAACAAGTCTGCGAGTCTAATTCTGATTTCATCAAAAAGGATAAGAAATATTTTATCTCCCGGTGGGCAGCCTTCATCTCACTGTATTTACTCTGAAAGCTCTTTTGTGGAAGGGAATTATGAGGCCAAACAATACTACCAAATTTTGCTAATACTTTTATGTTGATCTTCCCTAGTTATTTCTGTTGCAGTCTGTATTTCCAAAGTTTCTTATTCTATTCTTTAGCTTTTTCCCCCCAAGTAATTTCTCAGCAACACTCTCTTGAAGTTGAAGTGGTTATTTTTCCTTTATAAATCCATTTTAACTTGTAAAAGGATTTTTAAGGGTTGCAAACACTAATTTAACATAGAAAAAATCATCCCATGGAAGTGAATATGGCATCTTCTGTTTACCTGCTGCTGTTGGCATTTGGTCCAACAGGAGTTGTGATTTTTAAGTGTTTATGTAAGACCAGGGTAAAAAGGGAATCAGTCAATTGCTTTGCTCCAGAGTGTGGAACATGCAGCCTTTAAAGCTTGTAAAATGCCAGAACATACATGAGCTACTTTCCAGTACCTTTTCAGAAAGCAGAAGCCATTCTTGGAGATGAAGCAGCTACAAAACATGAAATCCACTATCCTAAAGCAAAGTATGGATCATTGCCATGACCTATGAATAGTGAACTGTCCTGAACCCTGCTGCAGATCTCAAGCTCTTTTGGTGAGCTCTTCAAAAGATTGTTGGTGAATCAGTGTTTTCACTTGGCCAGAAGGTAGGATTCCGATATCTTCCTTACAAAAGTTTAATGAGCTCATTTCACCTTTTAAGGTACACAGGGCTTTCTCTTTCAGAAATAATTTAGGGTCGTTTATATCACTCAATACCTGACATATAGAACTGCAGCATTATATTCTTTAGAAAAGAACCTTCCCCAAGGTCTATTTGATATGTGAAAATGAGAGACTGAAATTTTGTCACACAGTCATTATAGGTCAAAACAGCTTAAATCTCTACTTGACAACATGAAATTAATGATTATAAATAGAAACATTTAAAATTATTGACAGCAATACAGCATGATAATCTTCATATCACAGTATTTTAATAATGATACACCAAATCACAACTGTAACTTAAATTTAAAATGCTAATAACAGTTCTCATACGTGCTTTTTTCCAAAATTGTGCAGCTTCTTGTTTCAGCCCCTCTAACACCATATTCTTCATGTCCCTGTGGAGGCTTGAATCCAAAGATTCCCTCAATTTTAAGTTGACATCTAGAACTGAATCAGTCGTTTTGTGCTAAGCAGGACTTTACTTGAGAAGCAAAAGATCTAAGACACTGCAGTACAGACATTTAACATCATATTTTGCAAATGACAAAGCTGGGTACTAGCATCAATAGAAAGGAAGAAAATGAGAATCGGACTAGCAGAAAATGAAATTACTGTCATATTTTATTTCTTGAATGAAAATGTGGAAATGACTGTGTCTGCTCTTAGATGGAGAATTAATTCCGGTGCAAGATAAATAGAATGCTAACAGCTAAAAGCTGGGCCAGGTAATTGGCCTTTTACAATTAGAGAAGGCTTTGTGTGACAGTCAACCAAAGTCTTCGAATTTACTACGAAAATGGTTACTTAAAGTGACAGAACAAGCAAGAGGTATTCAGACTTTCTAATATATTTGGAGCAGAAAGATTTTAGCTGAAAGAAAAATACTTGCTCTTGCAAACCTTTCTCTGTAGGTGCAAATGAGATTTATAGGGGGTTTAGAACTGATTTTTGGGTACAAGTCATCTGGAAATCATTGAAAGAAATGAAAATGACATGATGGCTACAAGGAGTGAGGATGTTTGCATCATGGTGCTGTTGCCACTGTCTCCTGATGCTCTGAGAACAGAAACAGATTTGTGGCTGGCCAGGGAAAACACTGCTTGTTGTGGGATTTGTGACTGTTCCTAACAAATGGGACTGGGCCAGGGTTTAGACTTGATATTAAATCAGAAGATGAGGAAATTTAATTTCATATCTAGGCCAACTGTGGCTGTTGATAACTGTTGGCAAAAATAGCTGGTTTTTTGCATATGTGGATAAAAGAGAATACCAATTGGAATTGTCAATGGAAATGGAAAAGATTTAGTGAATTGAGGATGGACGAACTGCTGCTCAGCACAAGCAAGCAACTTAAAATCCTGAACAATGTATGGCTTAGTATTTTGGCATGTATATCAAATGCTACTTGCACATCATCACTATTTAATTTTTTTAATTAAATCCACTCCTCAAAATAACCCCAAATGCCCACAAGTTAGATAGTATATATAACATATGTAATGTTTTTTAAGTTGTGGAACTGTTGACCATGTTCTTTTTTTACTTCATTTGCATGAGGAAAGGGAAGAGGAGAGAAAAGAAAGGCAAATAGAAAAAGCAAGTACATTAAATTAAGAGCATTGTGCTTGCTGCAGCTTATTTTTGAAGTTCACTAAACATTCTTGGATGACAAATGGCAGGAGGAGTCAAAGTGTCTAAAAGAATAAGTCCTAGTCCAGCATAGGCTTGGTTAAAAAGAGTATTTATTTGCAGTAGGAAGAAAACCCAGGAAGGACCCCAAGGGAAGGTTGTCAGAAGGTGGGGTAAAAGTAAGTGGAGGTGTCACATGCACCAGGAACTATGAGAAATGTGGTTCTTTTGAGGGAAGGGAACAATTTCTCAAGGTGATTTTAAAAGGCTCTTGCTCAATGAAGCAATTTCCGTGTTAGCTGTACAATATGAAGGGCTGGCATCTAGTGCAGAGGATAGAAACTGTAAATCAAATAATGTCAGAACAGCCTGAGCAACAAAGTCTTGGTTTTGGTGAGTAACAGCCTGCACTGGGGTGGGTGGCTACTTTTTCTCTAAGACATCAAGTTAGTCTCTGTGTCAATTCTTCATGGGTGTCACAGTGGCAGGGTCCCATGGGGAATTGTTGGAGTACCTGCAGCCTGCTGAAGTTGGGCTTCCCTAGCTCAAACAAAGACCAGTCCGTGCATGCAGGTATTTCTCATTTAATTGCTGTATCAAAAATGACCAGCAAGCTCTATGGGGCTGTAAGGTTTGTGTCCCCCACCCTGCCATGCACACGCTGTGCGTTAATATCACTGATAAAAGGGGCTGGGTTATAAAGCTCAGTGGGGATCACTAAATCTAGAGGTGTAGACACACAAGGCTTCACAAGAATAAAGATTACCAGCCAGCAGTGCTTATCAGCAGAGCCAGATAGCAGGAGAGAAAACATTTGGAGTTAAGCCGATGTGCTAAGTTAACATAATTTATTTTCTGTTTAGCCACTCCAACATACTTTGCAACTGTGTGCTACTCTGTTTTAGGGATTGATGCTTCTCTTCATAAATATTGTTTTGTGGAAGCTGCCTGTCTTCACAAGTGATGAAAAGTAAAGCATACATGAAGATGAGACAATAGCCAAAACTAAGGATACACTGATAAGACCAACTTTGAGCTGTATCCTTAGATACCAAGTAAGATGCTAGTCCAATTAGTGTCGAGTTTTCCCCTTTCCAAGATAATTTACTGTTTGTTTGTCTAAGTGTATAAAAGCATGTAAATCTAAAGTTGAAGTTTTAGCCTTAGTGCTCTCTCCAAACATATGTTCTCAACAACAGCAAATGCTCTATCTAAATTTATGTTTCAGAGGCTGTTTTGACAATTGTAAAAGCCACTTTATTTCTGACTTAACCTAAAATTACCTAATGATGATGGTAAGCTGTTCCATTGCTTTAAAGAATCATCCTACAAATTGTGGTGCTGATCTGGATTAGAGGCGAGTTCATCCCCAACATATCTACCAAAAGATCCAAGGCTAGTAAGGTTTACTAATCATTAGTTGCAGTGGCTGTTTAAAAGTTGGTAACATGGATCTGAATTGTCTCTTCCAAGTATTTTGACATGTCAAGGGAATGAAAGAGGAGGAGGAAAGGAGTTCTTTTGTTAGTAGTTTTGCCATCTATTTCTTTTGCCTGAACTAGACAGCATGAATAGAGATTTGGAAGGGAAAAAAATTTATTTTAGAATTTCTGGTTTAGGATTATACAGTAAGTATGTGCTTTGTCAGTGTTCCAAATGTGTGCTGTTCACAGTTTTTACAAACTTCATGTTCAGTTGTCAAAACTATGAATGCACATTCTTTGTTTTCACCCCTTTTTTCACAGCTGCCAGACGTGCATCTTTTCGTGTGTTATTAGAAGGGAAACAGAGTGCAAGTACAGCTTCTTTCCTCTTTGTGAGAGAAAAGGTTACTAACTGACTAACGGGATTTCTCAGTCTGCAGAAAATTCGCTGTCTCTTTTGAATGAGAAGGAAGTGTCATGCAGATAAATCACATAGGCAAAAAAGAAATTGGCATATGGTGGCACCAAGCAATGAGTGGTTTTGACAGAGTACAATCTGGTACAACATATATTTCACAACTTTTCATGCTTATCACTCTGGCAGTTTGTGACCGAAGAATATACAATCCTTCTGAAGCCAAAGGAGAATTACCCAAGACTTGATCTGTGTTCAAGTTGCAAGTTTTTTCCACTGGGATTCTAGACACAGAAGTAAAATATTCCTAGCCACTTAATTAGTAGGAAGCTTAATTTGGTTTTTTTTTCGATTAAGAATAATGAGAAATGCATTGTTTCCATATAATCAATTATTTACTAGACTATTTTGGGCTTTTTCAAACCCTGCATTTGTAAATGCATCAGTTTAATAAATAATTGTCAAAGGAACAGAACAGTGCCTTGTAATTTATTATTATTATGTACAGGCTACTAATAGTCTTTTTTTTTTAACAGCGCTCACTACAGCTTCTCAAAATTTAGAGCAGAGATTAATTTGTTATTGCACAGATTATGTAAGGGCATGACCATGTCCCGTTGATGCAAATATCAGAACTCCATAGACTTCAGTGGAACCAGAAGTGGATTTGGCAAAGATGGATAAGAATTAGGAAAAATCATCATTAAAATCTGAAAACAGTCATGCAGGACAAAGCAAGGTATGTATGTATATATATATTTTGGTGAGCAAGGCAGCAGAGAAGTTGCTCAAATCTTTGAATTGGGAACATCCAGTAAGGGAAAAGGACCCCTTTTGTTTGACAAAGTAGTTTCATACCTTTTTGGTTAAGAACACTTGCACAATCTCTCTTTCCAGTTCTAGACAAAACATGTTTACATGGCTGGTGATTTCACCGATGAGCTGAATGACAGTGGGGAGAGTCAGGGCAGCCCCACACAGCTTCGCTTTGTGGCTGCAGGAAGCAGCAGGAGCTGGAGCAGCCGTGGGGTGCAGGATTAGGCAGAACACGAGGTGCTGCCCTGAAAAGTAAACACTTTTCACTACCTGCCAATTATTTGTAGCCCAGGGAAGCAGAGAAGTCATTCCAGTAATTTCAGCAGGTTTGAGATGAGGTCACCTTTTGTAACTCAACCCTTTTAACTCCAAATACAATTTCATTCAAGTCAAAGAGCTGGGAAATACAGTTACTAGTGATTTGCCCTACAACCTGTATGATGTCTCTGCTCTTATTGTTTCAGCTAAGAGGATGGATAATGCTCAAGAAATGAAAGTTTCTGTAAATCCTACATTTATCTTCTCTATGTAGGTAAGTATTAACAAGAAAAGTTATATGTAAAATTACCTACATTGTGCCTTTGCATGCAAAAAACCCGTCTAAATCTGCAGTAGATGCAATGGCACCCTTCCATAGCCTACAGCTTCAAGATTTGTTTGTATTCCGTGGAATAACCATTCAGATGTTGTTCATTTTTAATGCTGTTTTATTACTTGTAATGAGCAATCATAGTAATAAAATAAGGATATATGAAAAAACAAATGTCCATGCTAACCATAAACCCAGACTGTATCTGCAGCATTTAGGTGAGAGCTTATTTCCATTTATTTGTTCCTGCTACACTTCGATGCTTTTTACAATGAACAACACAACAGTGCAGTCCACAATGACGGACTGGCCTCCAGGTTTGGCCCTTTATCTATGACAGGAATGAAATCTGCTGGAATGCATCTGGCTTGTTAATAGAAGAGCTCCTAAATGAGGTTTCTGTTACCAGCACAAAGTGGAGGGGGAAGAGGGAAAAGCAAAAAAGAGGTACAGGAAAGGATGTGTGAACAGAGTACATCAAGGTGGCTTCAGGCTGTACCTGGTGTAGTTAATGGATAGTCCAAGGAAAGGTGCTGGGAAAATTGACCTCAAAAGAAATCTGTCTCTGTGATATGGAGTGTAAGCTCAGCAGGATCATTATGGGCCTAAAAGACCAAGCTTTTCTAGCCAACAAGGCAGGTCTAAGAGAATGTGAAAGGGGCTGTCAGCATCTAAGTCAGTCTAATAAGCATTTGCCTTCCAGAACAAGGCTTAGAAAGCCTGTCAGAGAGGGAGCCTGATGACATTGGTCTCAAGTGGAAAATGCACGGCAATACTGCACCAAAGAAAAGTGACACCTCCTTTCACCATGGGATGGATAATAAAGACAGTCTTTGCCACGGACCTACACTTTAAGAGAGGGTCGTCAGCACTTGGAGGACTGAACCAGTGCAGGTTAGTGCAGGCATTGGAACTTCTCTCCATTGATTTCCACTTAATGGAAATTTTTTTTTTTTCAAAGATGACACAGAATATCTTTGGTCTTGTTGAGCATATTTACTTTGCTGAGAATGGATTGGTGGTGAACTCTTCCTTCTACAATTTTCCTTGGCAAGCCAGAAACTCTATAAATAGACAGCTTTTGCTAGACTTTTCTTCATTGTTTTCTATACTTCCCCTGTACAGGTGAAGTACCCAGGGCATGGAGCATCCGTTCTATACAAAATCTAATTTTGCAGCATTCTCCCTGGTGATGTGGTTTCCCTATGAAACATCTATCTCTGTGGGGGTGGGAAGTGTTGCCAGAACAGGTTTCCATATTGTTATTGCCTTCTCTGGATACTTTTTGGTGATTTCTTATGTGACTGATTAAAGCAAGTTGTTGCTATTCAATGCATCATTGTACAGTACAAAGGGGTTATTACCTGTGCTAGTGAGACAGCCCTACTGGGCAATTTAAATCAGGCTGGAAGAGAAATCAATACGTATTTTCAACTTGGTCCCTCTGTTAGACGTTAACCTGTCATTATTATTCATATTTAAACTGCAGAGGCATTTTTTTGCAGCCAGTTAGCTGAGTGCACCTTAGCAGCCTCCCTGACCTTACCTGAGTAGCCTCACCAGCCAGGTTGTGTGGGATGGGGTTCTGTCACATCTCCTCTGGCAAGAGTGCTTGTACTGCTGGAAAAGGGGTCTTCAGGAGCCTCCTGTCCTCTCAGTGAGTTCAATAGCCAAAGTTGGGGAAATTACTTTTCTGTTTGAGCTTTGGGAAGGGCCTGTAGTGGCGTTGGCACAAAGGGGGCTGGAATGGCAGATAAAATCCCTGCGCTGTCTCGTTTGGGCTGGGCATGGACCAGCAGCAGCCTGACCTGCTGTGGGTGGCACGAGCCCCCCCTCATGCAGGAGGCCATATACCCACAGCATCATCTCTTTCCTTTTGCTCAGCCTGATCCAAACGTGAGGAGAGGTTGCCTTGGGAGTTCCAGCACCCACCTTGGGCATTTTGAGCCTGAGCTGGGGAGGCACCTGTGAGTGGGGTGCAGTGCTGTGAGGAGCAGCGTTGTGAGGGGCGGTGGGGTGGTCGCAGCGCTGTGAGGGGCAGTTATGAGGGGGTCGCAGCGCTGTGAGGGGCAGTTATGAGGGGGTCGCAGCGCTGTGAGGGGCAGTTATGAGGGGGTCGCTGTGCTGTGAGGGGTTGTGAGAGAGGAGCAGTGCTGTGGGGGTGTCCCAGCACTGTGAGGGGCAGTTGTGAGGGAGTCCCACCGCTATGAGGGGCAGCTCTGAGCGGGTCCCGGCGTTGTGAGGGGTTGTGAGAGAGGGGTGGAGCTGTGAGGGGGTCCCAG
>VWZT01000570.1:887984-975617 GCA_013397055.1 Pachycephala philippinensis
CCGCTCGCTCCAAGTTTGTGTCCGGGCGGAGCCGCCGCCGCCGCCCGCGGGCTGCTCCCGGCCCTGCGCGCGCTCTCCTCAGCCGCACCGCGGGGTCCGGCCCGGCCGAGCGCCGGAGGGGCGGTGGTCCGGCCATGGCGGGGCGCGGGTGGCGGCGCTGAGTCGACTGAAGGGGGGTGTCGGTCCCCGAACGGGCGCCATGCGGTCCCTGAACATCACCCCGGAGCAGTTCGCACAGCTCCTGCGGGACAACAACGTGACGCGGGAGCAGTTCATCGCTCTCTACGGGCTGCAGCCGCTGGTGTACATCCCGGAGCTGCCGAGGCGCACCAAGGTTGCCTTCGTCCTCATCTGCGTTCTCATCTTCGCCCTGGCGCTCTTCGGCAACTGCCTGGTGCTCTACGTGGTGACCCGCAGCAAAGCCATGAGAACTGTCACCAACATCTTCATCTGCTCCCTGGCGCTCAGCGACCTCCTCATCGCCTTCTTCTGCGTGCCCTTCACCATGCTGCAGAACATCTCCTCCAACTGGCTCGGCGGTGGGTGCCGGGGCCGGGCCGGGCGGTGCCGGGCGGTCCCGGGCTGGGCTGCAGGGAGGGGGCAGCGGGGAGGACGGTGAGGGGCAGCGCCTGTGGCAGCGCCGCCGCCGAGATCTCCATTCCCTCGTCTCTGAGGGTCCCTTCCCCTCCCCGCCCCCTGCGAGGGATCCCCTCTCAATCCCTCCCTCAGGATAACCCAGAGTGCTTTCCTGCTGGTATTCCTTAAAAGTTGCGATGTGCGTGTGGGAAGCGGTTCGTTGTGTGGAGCTGGCGAGGAAGCCTTGCCGTACTACTTTTATCTTTTTTTTATCCTTTTCTCGCTAAGTAATGAAATCTGTCTGGCAAGTGAGATATCAGTCTTTATACAGCTTAAGTTCCTCTGACAGCTGTCAGCTGGGAGACAGACCTCCTTAACCTTTTGTGAGGAAAAAGAATGTCCTTGGGGGAAACAGGTGACTGAGAGAACATGTAGAATTTATGCTGAAATAATGGATCCTTTTAATTTTTTCATTCTTTTTTTTCTTGTGAACTATGTTGCATTCCTGTTGACGTGAAGGACCTTTTGGCAAAGCTTCCCTGATGCCTAGAAAGAAGGATTTTCTTCTGTCATTTTCTATATATCCCGGTTCCAAAGTAGTAAGGAACAAGCAGAGACAGGTGCAGTATGACTGCATATGGTATTTATCTTACTTTTTTTTTGTTGTTAAAACAGTGTTTGACAATTTTAAGTGGAAAAATAAAAGGAATGGTTTTGCAGCAAGTAGCAGACAACATCTTGTACAACCACAAATTGAAATATTTTTCAGAATATTTCAGAATGAACAGTAAAGATGTTGATAAAGTGACACATTTGTGTTTCAATTTCCAAGGCTTCCTGTGCGTCTGTTGTTGGGAGACAGTGAAGGTTATTGTCAGAACATGGAGATTTAATTCCAGTACTTCCCATAGACTAGAATGCTGGATGGGAATTGACAGGTCAGAGGAGACTTGGAGCACATGTGAGAAATGGGCTTTATTACAGAAACTTTAGTGAGAAGTGATGAATTCAAAACTCCTGGGACTACTGATACTGAGGACAACTGTGCTATTTTCTTATGAGCTGTTTTGGGGAAGATAACCTTTGTGATTCTTCTCATTCCTGAGGGAGGCTCTGATCTGTCAGCTTGACCAAACACCTGATCAGAATCAGCAGAAGCCTCCGTGTGGGGTGAATTACAGGAGATAAGGCATGGGCATGTGGAACAGTATGAGGAAAATATGTATGTCCTTATTTACACTCTGGTACTGAGGGTGCCTGACAAAAATCTAGAAGTAGGGAGTGTAAAAGGTATTACAGAGTTACAACAAATCTCTTTAGATATTCAGAATTTGGGTAGCTAAAGTACACTTTAGCTGGGGATTACTCTATTTTTTGCCTGCCCTCTTTGCTGTGCTAGGGCATTTTCAGTACCAGTGAATCTGTAGGTCTTCTCATCTGGTGAAATCTTTAGCTTTAACCAACACAGTATTGGGAGGACATAATAAGTAATATCATTGATGTGTGTAAAGCCTTTGCTCTCAGGGGTGGAGGATGTGAAGTAAAATTGAGGAGAACAAATACATGAACTCATGGTATCCCAAGGGTATCTGGTTCCTGATGCTTACACTGTGAAGTGTGAGTGGTGATTACAGTTGTACTGCAAATCAGAGCCTGCCAGTCCTGGAGGAGTCTTTTCCTTGCTAGCTTAACTGGTTTAATTTGCTTTTTGCCTTTCATTTTGGAGGCTGAAAAAATCTTGTTCTCATCCATTGTAATGCAGCATCACCGAGTAGTGCAAGACCCTGTTATAAAAAAGGTGATTTGACTTGTGATATGTCCTTGGTGGACAAAGTGGTGCATCCTGGGACACTTGATGCTAGAAATTTATTGGGGATTCTGAGACTTTAGTCACTTTATATTTTATTTGCATCACTAAAACAAACATCTGTACTAGGTGGTGTTAACTGAGATGTGTATGTTTTGTACTTGTCTTTAATTTAGAATTGGTTCTTTATTTCCATGCTTGTATATGTGTGTTTGTGTTTCTGTCTCTTCCCCTTCAGAAACCCACAGAAGAATGGAAGAGGGGGATGAAGAACTGCACACACTGTAATACAAACAAAAGAACAGCCACAGTTTCAGAGTAGCTGAAGCTGTGACTTTTTCCATAGTATTTTCACTAATATACTCTAAGTTCACCTGCAGTTAAAAAACTCAGTGTGCCTCACTTTGCCTGGTGATTAAGCAGCATTAACACAGACCCTTTAGCTCTACACAGGTAGCAACTGGAAGCAGCACCATATTGACTAAAAACAAGTGAATTGGTCCTGCTTTTGGTTCTCTGATCTCTTTAAGAATCCGTGTAGCTGTGTCTGTGTAATAGTGACAGTATATGATTTAATTTCCAAATTTCAACTATGCATCTGAAATGGCTGTAATTGCTAGGGGAGCTTTTAATGAAAATCCAGCACGCTCATCTCCCTGTAATGTGGAAGAGAATGAAGATTGTGGCTTTGTCATAAATGATCACTGGGATCATATTTATTGGTAAGAAGGATAAAATGGGAGCTCAAGTGGGAGTAAATGGATGCATACAGCAATATAGTGTCTTGGTGCAAGCTGAAGCAGTTGAGGACGTGCTCTCCTATGGTCATAAGTGGGAGGCAGCAGTACTGGTCTTGTCATACTGGTGACAGCATTATTAAAGATAAATTTGGGCTTTTGTCTCCAGGTCAAATATTACAACAGTTGCTTTGTTTCCTGGCACTGCTTAGTTAGCTGAGTGATAGCGTTGTCTTTACAGAACTGTCCGGGGCAACTGGAGAATTAATTTCATGTTGTGTAATATAAGCCCTGGCAAAAGATAAGGGCACAACTTGAGCTTAAAAGTACAGCCAGCACTGTGAATTTTGCATCTTACCAGTTGGAATGTATATTCTCAAGACCAGTGTCAGAGGGTGACTTTCCCTGTCACTTGGAGAGTAGTGAGTCATCTGAGGCACTCCTGAACACACAGCAGCATTTGAGGTGCCCTCGTGTATCTTGTCTGGCCTCCAGCTGCCACTTCTGTATGTTGCTGTCACATGTGGTGCTTCTTGATGTGACAGTTTTCTCTTCTCTAAAGGCTGGGTGAAAAACTAAGTGGCACCTTCTACCCAGCTGAGTCTTGAAGGTGCCTTCTGTTACTTACCAAATGTCTTGTGACAAGCAGCGTGTTACTTTACTTAAACTTTTCTGTATGAGAACACATAAACATTCCTTGCTGAGGGATGAAAACTAAATCTTGCATCCGTACCCAAAAACTGCTGTAAAACAATGCATTGCCCAGGTATGAAAGACCTTAGGGATGTCATCTGTCTGATGATGGCTGATATGCACTGCCCCAAGTTACAAAATGTGAGAAAAATCAACTTGCTTGCTTCAAGTGAGGTGGAGAGAGCTCATTACAAGCTGCAATAGAAATTTTAGTGCAAGGGCTTGATCAACAGCATTTTACCAGAGGAAGGAGCAATTTGACTTGTATCAGGGAATGGTTTCAGGCTTTTACTTATGCTACCCTAATAAAAGGAAAACTGATATTCGAAATTACTAAATCACAGTTCCAGGCACAATGTCCGATAATAAAGGCATAAAGCATTGTTTAAGGGAATGCCATTTATATTTGCAATCTCTGAATGTATTATCATTGGGAAAACTGTTCACTGCTTGAATAATCTATGCAGTTTCTAGCAAGCAGTGCATAAGGAACACTTCTAGCCTCTTGAAAAACAGAAGCAATTAGTTATTTTCCTTCCCAGTGTTCTGCTGCAAATGATTTTCTTTCCCAATTGGAAGTGGTCAGTATTAGATGCTGCAGTGCTGTCTAGACTGACGATCTATTGGAAGTGTTTTCTGAAAGCCTAACATAGTGGAAATTTGAACTTTTGGTTACATACTTAAGATATTAATTAAAGTGTTACCATTATTTAAATTATTAGAAAAGTCAATGCTTTTCTATACTGCCTGCAGTGCAGAAATTAACACAGATTCAGTGATTTTGAGGTGATCCCAGCACTTTAGCCTTTAACCCAGCACTGGGAAAACTTAGGGATTGAGATTTCAGTAATCTTGACTGAACCTCACTGAAGCAGACTTTTGTTCTTTGTGTTTGTTTGTTAGTCTGGCACTAATTGTCCTCTTTAGGTAGGATCTGAAATTACGTTTTGATGAATATATTGCTCAAAAAGAAATAAACAGTGAAGTAATTCAAGAGCTTTTATCATAAAGATAAAAAGAAAATCCACTTTTATTTTCAGATTGGCTGGGAGATACAGAACTTCATTGTATTCTTAATCCAATGTTGATTTATTTTAGGTGAGTGTATAATGACAAGGACATAGTACCTGATACAAATAGCCGGTTCTGTGAGTGGAAATAAAACTTGCATAATACTGGCTGTTAAACCATATAATCTCCAAACCGTGCTCCAAACAGTCACATTTTTACCATCTGGATTATAACAAAGATTTAAGCTAGTATATTCCTTTAAAATCTTCTATTACTCTGTGTTAAGTCTGAACACAAATATGTGAAAATTAGCTTGAAATGGTTTTAATGTATGTGTTTGACAGAGCTGGTTTTTGCCTGTCTCAGTCTTATTTTAATTTCACTCTGTGTACTATGATGGAGTAGCATAATTATTTTTTCTTCTCAAAACTTACCATGTCTTCCTTATAGTACAACTTGGCACTTTTTTCTCAGTTTTTGCATAGGGGACTTTTAGCTAACAGATACTTGAGAATGGGGTTGTATCAATTTCTCCTTGCTGCAGGTGAAACTTGTTTTACACAAATGGATTAAATATTAAGTGACATGTGCATGCAGTATTGGATGGGTGACCAGAGCTCAGTACCTGTTTCCCTAATAGTCAGTATGGAAATTTGGAAGTGGTGTAGATTTTCTTCCTGCCTGTGAAAATCTGCAAGTGTTCTTTTGAGATGGTCCATTTCAGGGGGAGGTCCTGAATGTGAAGCCCTACTTGGAAAGGCTTTCTCCTCAAGGCTGGAGGGACAGGATTTGAGGCCCCTTTTTCCACACTCCCATGTTCAGTGATTACAGCATTGCATTAGTTGAAAGAAGGAAAAATGCATGATCTGTGTTTTGGAAAGACTTAGAACTAGTACAACCTACATCAGCTCAAGTCTCACAAGGGAGGTTGTATTTTGTGACCAGTATAATGTCCATACAGAAGCTCCATTTCAGGATATCCCTGGAATAACCAGTGTGATCATTCTGAAATCATAGTTTCAGGTTGTCTTTTTCCTTTTTCTCTGCACTGCCCCAACCCAACTGCTGCCGTTCTGAAATAATTGCCTTATTTAACAGTAAATTTCATTTTCCATGTGTAAAGATCTCTTAATGTTTGTAATTTGAAAACATAGGTTATATAATTTAAAGTATTGAAAGACCCTAAGAGAGTGTTTAGTAACTATCTAAGCAGTTGAGAATGGCTGCTATAGATTTATAAATAAAATAATGGGTTTGAAAACTAAGAAGCAGCTTTATGTGAAAAACATTCACTATTGTGCAAAGTGCAATGACTCCTGGTTTTTCAGGATTGAATCCCATTCAAACACATTAAGGATGGTGGAGCTGGATCTCAGGTGTAAAGATGTGAGAATTCCATTGAAGCTGATGGCTCTTCAGTTGGCCCTGACATTCTAAACAATGTGTTTCTTTCCTTTTTTTTTCCCAAGCAAATCTGTTTTAAATACTTCTGTGAAGGAGAGTCAACTTCCTTGGTCAGTAGTCTCAACCTTGGTGGAGGTTTGAATTTCAAGCACTTGGGGGTCTCATGATTGCAGAAAATGGGAAGCGTTTATATAGTGAGTGACAGTTCAGGGCAAGCACAAGAGTCCTGAAGGGAGATGGTACTGTTACTAAAAGTTATACGCAGAGACCCTGTGCATGGTGGCATCAGAAGCTTCAGGGAGGCTGAAATACTGTTCTGTTTTTACTTTTGATACATAGATGCTTTTGGAGCACCTTTTACCTACTATTCATTTGAAAATGTGATGGTGTTTCTTGGTTATAAGAAAACCTTGTGGCTATTTTGCTGTGGCCTCCAAGTCCCCAAAGTGTGTGCCATGTGCCTCAGAGCAGGTGTTTCTATTCCAGCCAGCTATGTCTAATGGAAAACATCCTTTTGCTTCCCATTTCTGGAAGTGCTAATGTCACTCCTTGTCCAGCTCAGTAGGCTCAACCTGCAGGCATTATGCAGACTTTTGCTTTTAACAGCTACTTTTATATAGCTTAAGTGATCACTTTTTGTGTGTTTGTCTTCAAAGAGATGAAACGGGGTTTTTGCAGCCTTTTGTCCTGGGAGTTCAGCTAAAGGCATAGTGAGTGGTAGTCTGTGTTCTTTGACAGTGTGGTTACTGGGAAGAGAATGAGAAGACATCTGTAAAATAACAATGAGTATCTGGGAATGTGGGAGTTTCTGAGCTGAGCTCGGGTCTTCTCTGAATAGTTGTGTACCAGCTAGAAATTCCACCAGATCCATGTAACTTCAGTGAAAGTCTCTGTCTCATTTTGTTACTTGAGTAACAGGGATACTTCTTTGCTTCCTAAGAATACCCTGGAATGCTGGGACTTCAGTGGAGGAGTAGTGCATTACAGGGAAATCCCTGTAAGGCAGGTAGGTATAGTTCAAGTGGACTTTATTTAAGTCTGGCCTTTTTCAAACTGTAAGAAACAGCCTATGGTGAAAGTTTGGGTTGGTTTTTTTCAAGTTTGTTTTGTGTTTGTTTGCTGGTTTTTGGTTTTGCCCCAGCTTCAGCACTGATTTCCTTAGTGAAACAGGAACTTAAGCATTTCATTAACAAGTTTTCCTTTTCTGTCTGTTATTTGTAGCAGGAGTCCCTTCTAACTTAATGAAGCAAAAACTTGAAACCAACTCTTTGGTTGCATTTACCATTTGCCATGTGCAGAGTAGGTAGGATTTGAGCTTGGTTTTTGTTTTCTCTCACAACAGAAGTTTAAGCCCAGTGGGTGAAGGACTGTAAATTTGACAGAAGGGGTCTGGTGCCTGTGTGTGCAGCACATTCTATACTGGGTGTAGTGAGAAACCAATAAGATGCTAAATTAGTAAGATACTGGCTGTGCTCAAGAGGTTTGCTTAGGCCTTACTGAAGCCAAGGAAGAAGCAGGGGGAATTTTATTGTATAAATTGCAGTTGATACAAGATGTGAGGATGTCTTGTCTTGCTCTTCCTGATGCTCTGGAGAAATACATACCAGGTGAAAAACAGACTTGCAGCCCAATGCATCCTCATCCCTGAAGTTCCTACTGGCCATGCTAAGATTTCATTCAAGTAACTTGAAACTGGGCTGCATGGTATATTTTTATTCTGGTTTAAGCCAGATCTGTGTGCACTTCCATCGTGTTGCTGGTGTTGAATATATGTTTGAAAGGTGCTTGATTTCTACCCTTTCCTGCTTGTCCTCTCCTTCCAGCAAAAGGGATTTTTGGGCAACTAGAATTGGTAAGACCAGTAGCAAACCAGTTCCTTCTTAAAAGCTAGAGTGACTTTTAGCCTGGCCTAGCAAGCAGAAGTTTCCCTGTTCCATGTTCGCTTCATGGAGGGTAGGATTAAGTTTTCAATTTTCAGTTTGTTTTCTGTCTGTTTTCTATGCTGTTACTGCTTAAGGTGTTGGTAGCATGTTAAAGCTTGACTGAAAAGCAGATCAGATACTTCTTAGGCTGTTTTGAGTTCATGGATATGAGTGAGGTATAAATAATGGTCAAGTAAGGAAAATAACCCTGACTGTTATAAATTCCTGACTGTTGCTGAAATGAATAGCTGAAACTGAACTGTAAGAGTGTGAGGGAACTGTGGAAATATGGACAGAGAAAATTATCTCAGGGCTAGAAAATGAGTAAATGAGAAGTAGATTGGGAAGAGCATTAAGGTAAAATTTTTTACAGAATAATTTATACCACTTTCTAAGATGGTTAGGGCTTGAGAATGAGTAATGGAGAATGACTAATATCTTAAAAATTGATTATGGACTTTGGGGAAGCTGTGGCAGCAATAAATCCTGAAGTCGCATAAATACAGTAGGAATCTGTACAAGTTAAAAAATGCAGGCAGGAAATTGCATGTGGTTTGCACAGTGGCTCTAACATAATTTGTTAATCAGCAGAAAGGGAGACTTGGAGAACAGAAGGATGATGAAGAGGTTGAATTTTTCCTCTTATGTTACGCCTCTTCGAGGACTTCTCTATGTATCTTGTTTGACAGGATGATGCATTAAATGCCAAAGTGTACAGATAGAGTGATATCTAAATGAGCTTAAGGAATGTGTTTGCAACAGCAGAAAAGGTAAACTTTTAAACAGGTAACACTCAGACCTTCAGAAAACTGGGGAGTAATCTGCCAGAATGAAAAAAAAAATAAATGTCTCTGTAACTTGGCATGTTTGAAACCAGATGATGGAAGACTTGGTCAAAAGTGAAATAGGAGTAAGTGTCAGACTGGTAACAGAGCAAGTGAACGGGTCCTTAGAAATCTTGGGTTTGCAGATGTGTACAATAAAGAATGGCTATGGAGAGCTGCATTTGACACATGGCTTAAACAGGTGACTTAGCAGTTTAGATGTTACAATAAATCTAAGAATCTTAGTCTGTTATTTTTAGTAATGGAATCTAGTATTTACAGCTGTTGCATGCTTTACTTTCTGATTATTGCAGGTGCCTTCGCTTGCAAGATGGTGCCGTTTGTTCAGTCCACTGCTATTGTTACTGAGATTCTTACAATGACCTGCATTGCTGTGGAAAGACACCAGGGAATTGTGCACCCACTAAAAATGAAGTGGCAGTACACCAATAAAAGAGCTTTCACGATGCTTGGTAAGATTTTAAGCATCTCCAGTAATCGTGTATGTAGAGAAATAATCTTCAGTGTGGGTGGCATGGCAGAACACAAGGCACTGATATGGCCAGTGATTCATAAGTAGAGTTAATTGACCTTTATAAAGTAGCACAAGGCGAGTGCCTATAAGTAGAGTATATTTACTAGCCACAACTCTCCCAAGGCACTTAGCATCTGAAGTCAAAAAGGTACTTAACAAAGATAAACCTTTAGCAGCCATTTTTTCTTTTTTTTTTATTTTAAGAAAGGTTCAAAATGTACAAGCACTGCTTAAGCAATGTCACAGTGAAATGGTCCTTCCACTGTTACACAAAGAGATTTACTTAATGCTCCTCATGCAGATTAAGTGGTTTTCCTGATGAATATCAATAAATGGAGGTAGTTTGAGAGACAGAAAGCTCATGTCAAAAGAGCATGCTGTTATTGATGTATTGACTGATGTATGCCTCATGGAAAACTTTGTTCTTTATTACAATTTTCCGCCTTCCCTGACTTTTCAAAGCTGTTAAACTGTTCATACCAGATCCTGCTTGTTGGACAAAGTATTAAAAAATGTGTTTGTTTACAGGCATAGTCTGGTTGCTGGCTCTCATTGTTGGGTCACCCATGTGGTACGTGCAACGGCTTGAGGTAGGTGAGGTGAAATGGGGATTTGCATCTTAAACTCAGTCCTTGCTGGATCTTTCTGTACGTTTAGGTGAAACTGAATCAACTCCTGTGAAATTAGAGGGGGATAAGGGAGGTGGAGCTGTGGTTCTGTGTGCCAGCCTGGAAAAGGCTAAGGATTAGAACTTGCATGCAGTGGAAGAAGGAATACCAACAGGGACTAGTCATGCCTACTCTCCCTAATTATGTCAAAGAGCAGTAATTACATCTGTGACTTCCACTGTGGCTTTCTTTTGGTTTATAGGTGCACTGGCACACAGCAATAGAGGACTTAGATTGCTGTTCCAGTCCAGGTAATTGCTCCCCAAGATCTGGAAGAACTGTGCTTAGTTTAAAATTAATTAGCTGCTCATTATAGTTGATGAGTTACCACACACGTTTGGAGGTTAAGCCGGCAGCTTGGCAGAATCTGCTGCTTGTGAGTCTGAATGTTAATAATTTTCTTTTTTTTAAGCAGCTAACATGTGAGGCTTCTACTTTACTTTGTTTCTACTTCTACTTTACTTGCAAAATGTGTAGCCAAGGTCTCCTCTAAGCGCAAATCAGAGCATCTTCTGGCCTTTCTTTGTCAATTTGGATCAAACCCAACACTTGATGTGGAAAAGTGCTTGAAAGAATTTTGACACTTTGAAAAATCTGTTAAATTTTGGTTGTACATTAAGAGCAAGGAATATCTGAATGTGCTTGGGTTTTACACCTGGGATAAACACTTTAGTGACTCATCTTCTTTGCATTTGTTACAGGTTAAATATGACTTTCTGTATGAAAAGGCGTATGTTTGTTGCTTGGAAGAATGGGCCAGTCCAATTTATCAGAAGATCTATACGACCTTTATTCTTGTTATACTCTTCCTTCTTCCACTGATGCTGATGCTTCTTTTGTATACTAAAATTGGCTATGAACTCTGGATTAAGAAACGAGTGGGAGATGCTTCAGTTCTTCAAACCATTCATGGGAGCGAAATGTCTAAAATATCCAGGTTTGTAAGCAAAATACGCTTGGAACGTTGACTTCTAGAAAGCTTTTTTCCCTGGCTTTTTTATTCCTCCTGAATAGAGTTTAAAATGCCTTGCAAGACATGCTTGTGTCATGCTGCAAAGTGCACTGCTGTCCCAAAAAAGAGAAATGAAGTGCTAGGCGTATATGATGATGCATTTTTTTGTTTCCAAGGGAATTGTGTACTTCTGAGCGTTCCTTGCGGGTTTTGTTTGCATCTGCAGCCATCAGAACACAGTCACAGATGTAACTTGAAGAGAGACATGAAACTGCCAGTCAGTTCCCAGTGATTCAGTGTGGAATGTCTTGGTGCAATTTCAGGAAGAAGAAGCGAGCAATTGTTATGATGGTGACAGTGGTGTTTCTCTTTGCAGTCTGTTGGGCCCCTTTCCACGTGATTCACATGATGATGGAATACAGTGAGTAGCTGCCACATCTCACAGAATAAAGTCTGGGTTTTGGGGTGTTTTTGGTAATGGAACTACAGGTTACAACAAGCTGATGCTGCTGCAGCATTCAGCTCTAAAATACCTTCTGCTAGCAAAGGTTAATGCTCTGCTTATAAGAAAGACTTAAGGAAAAACAGGACTATTAGGGGGGTGAGTGCCTCTCTGTAGATGCTTTTTCTTACCATGTCTGTTATACTGCCCTCATTTGCTGAAAGGTCAAAAGTGCCTGGCTGGAAGGTAAAAGTTATTTCTGAGCATAAAGCCTCTTGGAGTTTTTAATTATACTTAAACTTAACTGTTTTGAGTTAAACTTATTATGAAACATTTATCCCTTTTATTGAGGTAGGCGTATTGGAAATAAAAACACTGGACATCACAGTGATGATACCCAATGAATCCAGCTGGAGTTTTTCAGTGTTCTTTACTGAAAACTGGCTTGGAAATGCCCTCAATGCTTGTTTTGTTGGCTTTTTTGCTATTTGCCTTATTCTTTGGGGTCTTCCACTGTTCATCTCCCACCTCCTCCATGGATACTGGAGCAGCCTATGTGTAGGAACAAGAGGGAATTTTCTGTAGTTGTTATACCCTACTTGCTAAAGGCAGGAGCTGTTTCCTTGTCTCCTATCACAGATAAGATTGTAGCAGATGAATCAGTAGTTCAGCCAGTCAGCTTTTTTGGCTCATAAATTCTTTTTCATTTGAAGCATGATTGTGATAGATCTTGATTTTATCTTGTTGATGAAACTCTGTTGCTAATATTAAAAACTTCCAGCATGGGTTTTTGTTGATTTTAAACAAAAGCTTCTAATGCCGAATTGGATATAAATAGTCTAAGCAGTAAGCATTTGTAGCATTCTGTGCATACAGCATATTTCTCTTCTCTCCAGGTAATTTTGAGAAGGAGTATGATGATGTGACAATCAAAATGATCTTTGCAATTGTCCAGATCATAGGATTCTTCAATTCCATTTGCAACCCTATAGTGTATGCTTTCATGAATGAGAACTTCAAGAAAAATTTTCTGTCTGCCCTCTGCTTCTGCATTGTGAAAGACAGCACATCCCCAAGCAGGCAGCTTGGGAACTCGGGGATTACCATGAGGAGGCAAAAGCCAAGTGCTTCTCAGAGAGATCCCATGGATTCGGACGAAGGCAGGAGGGAGGCATTCAGCGATGGCAACATCGAGGTCAAGTTCTGTGAGCAGCCAGCTTCCAAAAGGAATCTGAAAAGGCACCTGGTCCTGTTCAGCTCTGAGCTTACTGTGCACTCTGCAGTAGGAAATGGACAGTAGCATCACAAGGGGTTTGGGAATGGAGAAATCATTCTCTTTAGGATCATTTCAATAAGCCATTTAAAAGAGTTTGCCACTTTGCATGCTGAAATGAGGGGGGAAAATGTTCTGTGGACTATAATAATGTTGGGATAGTGGCTGAGAAAATGTAATATTTATTTTATAATGATGAGGAGTAGAACTTTGGAAAACAACATTACTGTATGATTTCCAGGAGAAAAAAATAATTTCTTCTTAAGCTAATTTAGGGCTTGTTTGCCCTCTGCTTTAGGTAAGCCAAACAGCTGCTGCTTGCTCCATTTATTCTGTGTCTGGACTGTAGACAGCTGAGTGCCAGAAGACAGGAACTATGGAGAGAATGTGCACCTTTTTTGGACAACTTGGAAATCTGACATGGGCCAACATTGTAAGATGTGCTTTCTGCAGCTTTGAGGACAGAGCCTCAGATCTCAGTTCAGGAAAGATGGAGACTGCAATGCAATTCTATTTTAGAAAAAAGAAAGGGAGTGTGAAAGAGTTATCCAGAATATGACTGAAGAGATTTGAGATTTAAACATTGCATGCATGTTCAGAATTTGTTAACAGGAAGCATATTAGTAATTAACAATGCATGCATAATTACTGTGCTGTTTTTACAGGTTAATTTTTGGGTACAAATTTAAATGCTATTGTACTGCCCTGCAAACTGCATTGTTCTGCTGGAAAATGGAGAAGTTGAAAAGGTGCTGTACCAGAAAGTGCAGATGCTGGAGCTGTGGTCTGTAGAGTAAACACCGAGTTGAACTTCCAGTTGTGCTTGGAGATGAGGTTTACAGGTTGAAAGGGTGGAGTTGCCATTTTCTGGAGGATTATAGGGGCCTGATCCCGAGCCTGTTGGGACTTCACAGAAGACTTTCAATCGACTATCATGATCTTTTGACCAGATACTTCTCTGAAAACTTGCTCGTGTTTTTTCCGTCTGTCCATCATCTTCCAAGGGGATTAACTGCTGTCTGAGAACTGGGCCAGTGTTCTGTTATTTTGGGCTTCACAGTAATTTGTGGGGTTGATCCCTGTATAAATTCTAAATGTGTTTGCTCTCAGTGGACCAAACTGCAAAATTGGAAAGGTATGCTTGTAAATGTGGGACTGGGGGAGAAGTGTGATCCAGATTGGAACGCTGGGATCTGATCCCATGAATGAGGCCTTGAAATACAGAATGTGCCGCTCCAGCTGAGGTTAGGCTGGATCCTTTAACAGCCTGTAAAATGTCAGTGCTCTCTTCTGTCACCCCTTCCCTCACCTATGGGACCTTGGTGCTGCCTTGGCAGTCTATTCAAGATTGTTTTACTTTGCTACTTTACATGTCGTTGTAAATTAAAACTTGGGATAAAATATCCTTGGATAAATTGGAAATAATCTGATCCTTCTCTGATTTAGTCTGCAGATTGGCATTGGTATGTGACGCACTTTATTTACATATATATTTTTTATATTCTGTATGACACACCCCTGTGCAATGACAGAAGGTTCCTGGCTTGTCCTGAGGGCAGCAGTTAAGATCTTAATGGGTTCTTATCATAGTTTTTCTCAGCAGATGTAAAGTTTAACTGCCTGATGGTGAGAACTGTGTGTTTGGATAGAATCTGTGACTGAAAACTAATTTATTTTAAGCTATTTATTTATTTGCACTGCTAATTTCAGTGACAGATTTTAACAAGCATTTAACCAAAACTTCCAAGTACCTTATGTTTTTGTTTTGTCTTACCTGCTTCCTCTGTTGTCTCATAAAATGTTGTGTCAGTGAATAATTGTTTTAGTGTTAATTTTATTTTCATTAAAGTTCCTTTTTGGCTTTGTTGGTGCTGTTTTGCACTAGGGGGTATCTGCTGTAAACTTCACTTTGAGTCTCTCTTTGTTTAAAGATTCATGTGAGCTCACCTGTGCCTCTTTAGTGATTAAATTCCAGTCCTATTACAGGTGCCAGCTGCTATGGTAATCCTGAGAGCTGTGATTTAAAGGACTTTGAAGAATAAGGTGAGAAAGGGTAAAAAAAGTCCAATCTCTTGGTAGAAGAGAAGTGATAAAAGTTTCAGCACAGATATGTGTGGCTATGGTTAGATTAAATATAAACCAAAATACAAAAGACAGTTCTCATCCTGTTCTTAACGGTAATTATATTATTTGTGCATTTTTGACAGAGTATTCTCGAAGCCAGTTAATCTTGTCCTGGCTGCAGGGAATAAAAGATCCATTATTGACTTAAGCACAGTCAGGATTTTGCCCATGTTTTTTTAAATCTGTCAGAGCTTCAGCTTTGATTTAGCCAACAAAATGAGTTATTCTGTTGAAGTGGGTCAGTTTTGAGTCCAGGCTGGTAGCCTGTCCCTTGCAATGGCTTGTAGCCTGCGTGTGGCTGCAGCTGAGTGCCTCAAACCAGGGAAAGCTGGCTCTGCTGTGGGAGGAACAGCACTGCTGTCCCTCAGCCTGCCTGTGCTTATTTCCATCTTCCAGTAACAGATCACAAAAATATTCCTGGCTAATGCATTTATCAGAGAACAGAAAAAATAACCACACTCATTTCCCTAAACTGAGAATATTTATCAAAGCTGTTGTGTTCTTGGAGGAAAAATGTTTCTTCAAGTTTTTTATTATCTTAGCTATTAATTACTTATCATTTCTTTGATAAAATTAAAGAGAAACTTCTTTTATTCTCAGCTGTAAGGGGCTAAGCCTTTAGGTTGCAGTGAGATGATGCCAGGAACTGACAGGCTGACGAAGACAGGAGCCTGAAAGGACACCTTCAACTGAACAGAGACTCCGGAAATCGAATGCATGAGGGAAAAGTGTCAGATTTGTGAGCTTGTTCAACTGATACCAGGGAGTATTAACAAGGAAAACTGTGGGTAGAAGGGAGTGAACCCTCTCAGTAGCTGTAACAGTAGCAATTAAAAAATATCCAATATTGGCCTGTTCCAAGGAATAACCGATTGCCAACCCAGCAGAGATGTGTGATGTGCTGCATCAAGGGAGTAAGTACATAAATTCTCAGCATGGAGATGTGTCAGCCCTGACTGTGTGCTGATTACAGGATTAGCTAATGTGCTGTGCTTGTATGTGCTGCTGAAGCTGTTGAAACAAGTGATCCAGCAGAGTGAAAGGGGCACCTGAGACATCAGAGATACACAGAGAGCATTGAAGAGGAGAGCTAGATTATTACTGCCCTGGAAAAAAAAAAAGGAGTAAGTAGAGGAAAGGATTTAGTAGAGCTGTTGACTTGGAGAGATGGGAGAGGAAGATAATCGTGGTGAGGTATGTTTTTATGTAGATTAGGGTTGATCTTATAAAAGTTGGGAAGGTTTAGGAACTGTATTCAGAGAGCAGTTTTGTGAACAGAACAGCATCTCAATGCACAGGGCAAAAAGCTGGGAAGAGCAAAAGCTGCTGTTTTGGTGCCTCTCCAGGTGGGAGCAGAGGAATGGAGCAAGAGCTTTGCCAGGCTGAGGAGGAGACAGGTAAATGTGAATTTAATGCACATTAAACACAGCAACAGGTTAGATTATATATATTCCTTTAGAAACATTGGCATATCAGTCTCTTCATTTCTGTCTAGCTTCAAAGTCCTGTTTTGATACCTCAAAACTGGCTTCCAAGAGTGTTGCTGGACATTCAAGCCATCATTAGCTTCCTCTGTTGAAGTTGATGGATTATGAAGTTATTTTAAAAGCTCTGGTGTGATTTGAGGTGAAGGGTCACATGCTGGTTTATTACAAGAGTTTAATCTCCCCCCAGCTCTTCATCCACATCTGTACAACAAAACAATGCTCAGACAAAACCTGGTTCCTTTTGTTCCAAGAAACACAGACTCACAGGCTCACACGAGGTTTGTTTTGCTACAAAAGTGCTGTCCTACAAGCCAGGGTTGTTTTTGAGAAGGTTTAAGGGTATTTGCATGTACCTTAGGCATTCATGAAAAGAAGTTTAGTAGAAATACAAACAAATTTCTACAAATTGCATCTGTGCCCCCTGTAGTGTGCTTAAAATCCTAACCAAGACTGGAAAAGATGTCTTGCTGCCTGAAAAATGCTTTTTGTTTATCAGCCTCCTGTGGAGTAATACAAAGCTTTCTATGGAAAGCTCTTATTTCCTTCCATTTTCCATTTTTTTCACAAAGCATTTCTCCTTATTTCCTATTCTTTGGAGAAATGATCATAAAACCTTTGCCCCAAACATATTGTGGAATATGGTCAGTTTTTGAAAGGGATTCTGTCCTAAAATGGCATAATGTGCTTACATTGAAAAACTTTTCTGCTTTAGCACTTCTTTGGTAGAGAAAATGTCTTTTTTTTTTTTTACGTTTCTGCTTGAAATGTCTTTATAGCCTTGTAGTTTTTATCTGCTCTTTCCAATGCCATCACTCATTTTTTCTGAATTAATTGCACCAGGGTTTCTCAGGACTCACTCTCATCAGGTGAATTTCCTATTCCCTTGGACATGGTCCTTTTTTCTCTATCTCTAATCTTTTCCATGCTTTATTAAATTGTATGGTCTTACACCATCTTTCCCCATGCCCCTGAGCAAAGCCATAATTAAACAATTTAAAGTTTAAGGCAAGGTCTCCATAAATCTCTTATGTCTTGGAAATACATGAGAAAGCTTTCAGGCTTTTTCAGTGCTCTTGTATCTGATTTGTAAATCCATTTCATTTCCCCATCTGAAATAGGCATCCTTGCTATTTGCATTTATGCCACCTTGATAAATATTCTAATATGTCGACGTATCAGTGTTGCAGGATCAGACATAGTTTTCCTGTGGTATCACAGGTGCAACATTTTAATTTCATTTTCTGCTTCAACACTTTGCTCAAGCAAAAATTAGTCAGGGTTGAACTGTATTTTCCAGTGTTGACAAATGAATTCTTGACTGACTTAATAAAGCAGAAGTGCATCGACTTACAGATCCATCACACTGGAGGGGGAAAAAAATTCCATTATTTTAGGAAAAAATATTTTTTTTCCTAAGTATTATTTCTACTTACAAAAAGATCAACATGTTTGGGGTTTTTAAAAATTTTCTTCTTAATTACCTTTTAAGGTGCCTTTCCCTAGTGCCCAGATTGTGCTGTGCAGGGTGAGAAAGCTGCTAGCTGGAGTGTGTGGGAAGAGGTGGAATTATAGTTCTCAGTTTGTATCAGGGCTGCTCTCTGTGCTCTGCTCGTTGGCATCCCTGGAACCTTCTGCTTTCATGGTGGCACTGAACTCTGCAGTTGTCTTTGCTTAAGAGCCCTCTTTCCTACCAACAAACTTTGTTCAGTAGGAAGTTGAGCTTTGACTTCTGCCTTTTGCCTTGCTCCATTTCTTTTTCTCCTCAGTTTGTTTTACTTTTTCACTTAGTCTCTGTCCTTTTTTTTCCCTATTGCTTTCCCTGAAGCAACTCCTTGAGTTCTCTGTGACCTTATATCTTTTATAGAGATTAGAATAACCAGGCAGTGAATTTTGAGAACAAAGTGAAACAGCCCTGTGGTTCAGAATTTTTATTCCATCAAGTCTCATTATCAGATTACAAACTGCATTTCCAGTCCTTATTTCAGGCACCCTTGGAAAGACCTTGCCCACTCTACTGGTTACATTAGGCTTGCATGTGTATATATTGTTTCTGAATTGACTTTATATATTGACATTTCATTTCTCAGGCTGCTTATTGACATATTTCCATTTTAATATTTTTTCCTTGACTTTACAAATTCCTAATTCCTAGGAAGTGAGGCTTCTCAGTAACATGCCAGCTGCACTGGGAGAGTTGATTTTTCTTGCTTCAAATAACAAGTGTAGATGTCAGTCTTTATTGTACAGATGACAGCTAAACTATGGCTTATAAAAAGGCCCAGTAACTTTCTTCTGGGAGTTTGTAAAATACACTCTGTGTAGTATCTTGTGTGTGTGACAACAGAAATGTAATGTTCTTCTGCTTCTGGCCTCTTGCACGTGGTTTCCATAGATAGATCTGTAAAAACACCCAATTTGGTGATCTCAGGCCATAGCTGAAGAATCTTAAAGACCATGCAACCTGAAAATAAACAGCTAGAAAGCATTTAATGTCTCCATGGGTAAAGTATAAAATATATCCCCCTAAATATCAATATTAAATATCATATTAAAGTTTCGGCCTCAGGCAGACTTGAATTTTGGAAGAGCAGATGTGTGGCAGAAACACGTGTGAAAAATCCCCTCGGCTCCAGCAGCTCGGTGGGGTTGTTGTGGCCTCGCTCGGGCTGCAGATGGCAGCGTTGCTGCACATAAAAAGCTGGGCTCTTCCAGTCCCTCCGAGGGGAATTGTTATCCTACGGGCATTTGGAAGCATGGATTTGATGGTAGGATTTGGTAAGGGTTTGATAGAGTTCTTCTTGCCCTAGGATTAGAGAGAAACATGAAGAGAGGTGTTGGATTATTTAGGTTTTTTTCCTTTGTGAAATAATGCTTTGAAAAACAATTGGAGCTTGTGAGTGACTGAGAACCAATGGTACGAACAACCCAGTCAAAATTGGTTTTATTGTTTTGTTTGGGTTTTTTTTTCTTATTAAGTCATATCTTAGATGTTTGAATTTTCATCTACAAGTCATCCCTTTGGCTTTGGAAAACTAGTTTTCCAAAACAAATAAATACCATTCTTAGGTCTGTCTTGTTTGTGAAACTGAGCGTTTGAAATACAAATTAGTGAATGGATCTACAAAAAAATATTAGAGATGAAGGCTCTCTGAAATCCTTCAGACAAATAATTTCCAGATTCCCCAGAGTGTACTAAAAATCCCGTAGCTGTAGGCATCCCCCTTCCCAAATCTGGTGATATAGTGGAGGGAAGCCAAAGGGGAAATGGAAAGGGGAGAGAAAAAAGTGTTATTTATTAGCAATCAGGAGAAATCTCAGTTCCTAAATGGTGAACTTAAAAATTTAAAGGGTCTCAAAAAGTGATCTGTTTTTGTTACAGTCTTCAGAGATACTCATTTAAACATTTTATGCACATAAAAAAAGGCCTCTAAATTCTCAAAGGGAGTGGAAGAACTTTGCTATTAAAGTTTAAAAAAAGTAAATACCCTTGTGCAAGGAAACAAATTTAGCAGCCTGTCAAGATCAGCTGTAAAATACAAGTCTTGCCATAGTGATTTAAGTTAAGGCTCCAGAACTACTAGGACAAACGAAGAAATTATTACTTGAACTTGGTAAGAGTGTAAATGGAGGATAAGAATCCTGGATATTNAAAAAAAAGGCAAACTTTTGTTTTCTTTTTAATTTTTTTTTTTTTTTTTTTGAAGGAACATACTAATGTTAGTTTTCTTAGCATGTGGTATTTTCCTCTCCAAAGTAAATTTACAGAGTAGCCATGTTATTCCTTCCTGATTTTTCTCATATATTTTGGAGATCCTAAATGCTCCTGGAACTTAGTTCCTGGAAGCTGTGCTGCAGCTGTGTGTGTGCCAGGACAATAGGCAAAGTAAGTCCTTGCACCTGGTATCTTGGAGCAGGTGAGTGCTGGGTCAGTAATGTGCCTCTGTTCACCTGTGAGTAATTATGTCAATTAAGGCTGCGAGTCCTGCTGATTGTTTAGAGGTTTTGAAAGTTAAGACACTGGAGTGTAATTTCTGATTGAGAGCTGTGTCAAAGACGGTTTTCAAATATTCAGCAACCCTTCTCTCAGGTGAGATCCGTTTTTTTTTCAAGGAAGGGAAATAAAATGGGTGGTAGAGGGCAGAATATACAGAATATATTCTTAATTCAGCACAGTAGTTTTGAATTCATGCTGTGTTCATGCAGTGTTCAATAGAAAGGGCCTTAAGTGATAACTATAAATGAGGAACAAGCACACCATTATATCTGATAGCAGATTTTTGCAGGACATCTGTGTAGCTTTCAGGGTTAGGAGTGAAAGGTGGGCATGAAACTGTGAATGATCAAAATAAAATGAGACAAAACATCTTTTCTGGCATTAGCGTGGAACTGAGGCAGAGCTGATGATTGATATTGTTTCTCTTTCTGTATTAGGGTCAGTTTTTTGAGGTAGTTCATTAGAAGTTGATGGCTGGAGTTGTTTGCATTTCCCATTGATCTTTGTGTACTCGGTTCATTTACTGTTCAAATCGTTGCCTTGCTGCTCACAGAGCACAGCTGAAAGGCCCCCGCTGCAACCAGACGTTCCTGCTCCGGCATTAACTCTTTCTGATCCTGTTCCAAAGCTAACATGTTTCCTAGGAAGGGGGAACATGGATAGGGAAAGGCATTCGAGGAGTATTTTGGCTGATGCATCTCTAGTGACACCTTGTGGGATGTTTCACAGAACCGCCTACAGCTTTTCTGAGGAAAGAATAAACTGCAAGGTTTGCTGTGCAAAAAGCTGCCCAAATACTCCACTTGGGATACACTTAAAGCTCTGCACTCACCAATAATTAAAAATAAACTGTAGAGATAAACTTTGTCATGTTGAAATTGTCCTTCCTTAGTCCACCGAGGTGCTAAACACTTCACCCTCTGTGGATACACAGATAATGGTATCTAGACATAAAATTTAACTTTTAGAAATAAACATACTCAGATTCACTTTAGAGTGAAACAATCAGAAACGGGAATGTTGTGGATCAGTTGCAGCTGGCATGATTTAGGTGGACTCAGTATCTAGCTCATTGTCCTGCCTGCTAAAGGTTTGATGTGCTGAAGAAAAACTGGCTGGGAAAAATATCCCAAACAATTGAAAAAAAACTGTTCAAAAATTAGTATTTAGAGAATTTTAATCCATATTTCACTATCCAATAATTCATTTTTAGAACCTTCTGGTGATTTTCACTTAATTGTAGGGACCTTTTTTTCCTATTTAGTGATACTGGATAACTTCTTTGGCTACATGTATTGGAAGATTTGTTTCTAGTTGCTTGCTCTCATTTTGTGGAAATGGCCAAGTCTGGGGGTAACCANTAAAGGTTTGATGTGCTGAAGAAAAACTGGCTGGGAAAAATATCCCAAACAATTGAAAAAAAACTGTTCAAAAATTAGTATTTAGAGAATTTTAATCCATATTTCACTATCCAATAATTCATTTTTACACCTTCTGGTGATTTTCACTTAATTGTAGGGACCTTTTTTTCCTATTTAGTGATACTGGATAACTTCTTTGGCTACATGTATTGGAAGATTTGTTTCTAGTTGCTTGCTCTCATTTTGTGGAAATGGCCAAGTCTGGGGGTAACCCAACATCCCCTGCAGAGAAGGTAAAAAATTGATCTCTTCTATGTTCTTAAAGTACTGTGCTGGTTGCAGCTTCACCCATCTGGCATTTCAAGCCTGCTGCCCTGCCCTGGTCAGAAGCTGAATCCCAGCTAGCCCTGGGGGAACAGAGCAGGTTTCTTTTTCAGACAGACCAGTTTTTTAGAAAAATTTGAAACAGTTTTATTGCTGGGCCTATGGGTTTGGAGATTATTGTGAGGGAGATGTAGCAAGATAAATTGCTACATGAAGAGAATTTGGGAAAGAGGACTGAAAAGAGATTTGAAAAAGATTTACTGTTTCTTACTTGCTCCGAAGAATATTTCTTCTGCCTGTGCTTAAATATAATGAATGGAAATACAGCTTGATCCTTTACTGACCGAGAAGGAGGAATTGGAGACTTCAAGAAAATGCTGTGGGTTGTCTCCTAGCACAGCCCAGCTGTACTGATTATTTTTTTCCTTTGTCAAAACCCTCGGCTTTTCCTTCCCCCGCATGCCTTGTGCCTCTGGCTTTCTGCCCCTCCCTTGGCCATTGCAGGCTTCTGTGGAGCTGTGTGAGTAGTCCTTTAATTGATGCCCTTGATTCCATTGATAGTGTTCTTTGTTTCCATGTCTTTTCCCTAGATGCAAGCATTGGGCCAGCTGAGCCTGAGAGAAGTAAGAAGGGGTCTCTAACACCTGAATCTCTAAGTCTGTCCAGGGAACCTGCTCTGTTCAAAGACCTTCCCCAAAACTCTGCTGTGAAAGAATAACAGTTTTACAAAGGGGTGAGTTTGATTTCCTCTGATTTATATAGTCATTGATAATATACAAACAAATAGGGGGAAGTGTTGGCTGGGTCTTCCTCTGCAGCTCCTGTGGAGAAATGAAGCTGTTTTATACCCCTTATATTGCTTTCCTTTTAATTCATGTATATTGACACTGCCTGTTTACTTCTTGCTTTCCATGCCTGGCATTTGAAAGTGGGATATTTGAAATGTTGCTCAGTGTTGTGGTGTTTTGTTTTCATGTTAGAGCACAGGTAGAGGGCAGAGGCAGGAGACAGATTGACCTGCTGGTGTTGGTTCCTGTTCCCAGCTCTCTGTAGTGAAGAAGTGGAACTTCTGTAGCCAAACTCAGTGCAGAGATGATACCTAAAGCAGCTCAGTCAGCAGTGATGCCTCTTTTTGGGGGGGTTGAGTGCAGGAGGGCCATGGAGCTGTGCAGTTTCGTTTTCTCCTGGACTGAAGCAGACAGAAGTTGTGACTTGGTGAGGTAGCACTGTGGTCCAGTGGCAGAAAAACCCCGGGTTCAGGCTCTGCCTGCTGATCTGTCCCTAAAAGCATGATGCCACTGCCAACTGCCTGGTGTGCCAGTCCTCTGAGAGCATCACCCACTGGGCAAACACCCAGTTACTAAAAATCCTAATTGCTGGCATCTGTATTCAAGGCAGGAGGTGGGCCCTTCCTATGAACAGCCTACGTAGGAAACAACCCACGTAGTTTGCAACCACTCTCCTGCCTTCCCTGTGCAGGGGAGTTTATCTTTACTAGAAACAGTCACTTGAAAGGTGACCTTCATACTTACTGAAAGCAGAAAATGCTTGGCTCTGACTCATGGAAGGAGCCCAGGTATTGGGGAATGGCTGCTGCCTGGTGACATTTCCCTCTGCTGCCTTGTTCAGCAGTTAAACCAAGCCTAGTTCTGTGTCAGGTACCATACTGTAGATGATGTGTATGATGGTTCTGTCCCTGCCAGAATCCAGAATTAATCAAAACCTCCAAAATCGCTGCTGGCTGCTGTTGAGCTCTGTGTCGGCTCAACTGGGTTTCAGAGTGAAGCCTCACACTCGGGTGTGTGTCTGGTTTCAGTTTCAGAATAACAAATCCAGTTTGGATCATGAGCCTCCAGCTGAAATAAAAGCCATTACTTTTTTTCTGTAGTTGTATCACCTCCCTAAGGAATCCTTGGTGTCCCTGTTTCCTGTGATCTTCGCTGATTTTTGCCTTCTGCGATGTTCATTGGTGCTTTACTTCAGTAGGAAATCCCCTTTTTGTAAAATGCCTTGTGATGAGTCACTGCTGCTGTTAGCTTCAAACTGAAGGGGATTCCAACTATGAAATTGTATTATTGCTAAAATAGAATCCTGTTCCATTGCGTAGGTTGCAGTTGAAAGCAGAGAAGGGTCTGGGGGAGTTGTAGGGTAAGCAAGCAGTGTTTGCTGCTAGATTGTTTACTAGGGGACTAATGGCAATTCCAGTAACAAGTAAGCAGCTTAGAAGTCTAGTAGATCAAAACCAGGCTCTAGCTAAAAAGCAGTTCTGTATCTCTGAAGCTCTACATAAAGAACCAAAAAAAAACCAAACCCCAAACCATATTAATTTGTGTGTTTCTAGCACTAGATATTAAGATCAGTTCAGCAAGAAGCATAGTTTGGCTTGGGCTTTTTTGTGTGTGTCCATGTATGTTCATGTCGGTGGTTGAGACTTCCCATGTGTTCACTATGGATTCAAAATTGAATTGCTTTAAGAATTGTTCTTTTAGACATGGAAGATTGCTTTCAATTTTCTTTTTTCATTATAAATCTGACTATCCTCATATCTATATTACTGTTGGTTTAGCCCTGGTGCTTTAAGCTGCAATGTTCTGAAACCATCGTCTATCACTTTCTTTCATCTGAAGTAACTGCTGCAATTCTCTGTCATGCTGGAGTTTTGACCCATTTCCAAATGGCTCTGTGTGCATACAGGAGATGGAGATTGCAATTTGAAGTAGGCTTTGGTCCTGTCTTCTCATGTCTGCAGAGGGATGCAGGCAATCCAGGTCTATCCTCTGAACACTGACCTTGCACTCTCTTTCAGTTCTGCATTTCCTTCCTTATTTTCAGAGCTCACCTGAAAACTTCTACAGGCTACAGTAAAACAACTCCTCAAACCACAAAAGGAATCATTTAAAGGCATTTTGTATCAATGTGTTCAATATTAAGCTCTCTAAGGCTGTGGTTATCTAGTGAGATGTGGTTATTGAGCATTGAAAAGGACCATGAGGCTGCTGATAGCACCACAGTAACAACTTGAGCTTAAAAAGAGTCTCACTACTGGTTTTACAGCATATTGCTGGAAAGGAAATAAGTTAATAAAAGCCACAAAGATGTACAATTTCCCATAGCCTTTGACTAATGCTGCAAGAAAGAGAGCAGTTAAAAAAACACTCTTAGCTGAAGATGGGGGGATTTCCTTAGGAAGAATGCTTGGAAAGGGCCTTGTCCTGAACCAGACTGGGAGACAGTCAGTTCCTAACTTCCTGACAGGAGTGCCTGTGCTGAATGGGAGGACACAGCTCCATCCCTCAACTCCCAAAATGCTTTTGGGTTTATATCCCTTCAAAGATATTTAATGCTGAAGACTCAGAATCCCATAGCAATGCCCTAAAATGCCCAATTTGCTTAGATGCAATCCTCTCTGGTAACAGAACCAAAGGAGCTGGGCTGCTTTGCAAATGCTGTCACCTGGGTTCCTCTGTGTCTGTGGTCTGGCTTGGATTTAAGCCTGGATTAAATGTGGCTGCTGGGAGCTGACTGGCTGAGTGCACTCCTGACAGTTCCATACCGTGTTCAGGTACACAGCATGGAGTCTGCCTGCTTTGGAAAATTTGGACGTGACTGCTTTTGTTACTTCTGAGAAGGGAAAAGATTCCATACATCCTGTAGAAACTTTGAAAATAGCACGTCATTTGTGTAATGAGATCTCTACACAGACAATTACCATGGCACTTTGATTAGCTATGAACTGCTAATATCAAATACAATTTTATTTCTGTGACCATTACCATTTTTCTCCTGAGGTAAAGTCTCATCTAAATAATCCTCTCATATGTATTCAATTGCTTTTCATTGTCCATATTCACTTTGCAAAGGCTAATTATGCTTTTTTAGGAGCTTGGGATCAACTAAACTTGAATGCTTGCAAACATTTAGAAGACTTACAAGTACTAATTTATCAGACTCACTGGCACTCTGCTGTGGTTTAAGGCTTCCTTCAAAGTAGGATGCACAGAGAACTGCAGAAGCTTAGAGTAAGGTCATGATTAGTAGGTGGATAAATATCCCTACATTATAAAATAATCCTCAGTGTTTAATGTTTTTTCTAGGTTGTAATTGCTGGGGAAGTACATAAGGGAAGTAGAACTTTGTTTGCTACAACATTTTAATGCTCCAAGACCTTGGGTTTTTCCTTTGTTTTCATCTTAAAGGAAAACAGAAAATAAAAAAAGATCTTATTTCCACTACAACAAATGGCTTTTCCTTACATCATTTATAAAAATTAATCATTTTAACAACTTTTTTCTTTACTGTTCAAAGAAGTTTTACATTTTTCTTGATTGTTCCCCAATGCCTATACAATGCCTCTGTCTATGTTTTATGAGTAAAATCTAAATAACACAAGGGTACAGTTTCCATAAAATTAAGGTCATATGAGGTGGAAATAGCAGCCTAAGATCAGGAGTTCCTTCATTTTTTTATAGTCCTTTCTTTTGGTAACAGGAAACAGCTCTAAGGCAGTTTGCTTGTGGGATATATAGGAGTGTTTGCATTTATAGATTTGTGTGTGTGTGTCTGCATGCTTATGTGATGGAGAGCTGCCTTAGGAATATCTGGATCTGGCTCCTAACAGCCAGAGAGCTCTCTCTGGTGTGGTTATTAGCTTTACCACACACTTGGACAACAATATTGCAGAGTTGTAAGCAGATATTACTCTTGATTTCACAAAAAGGGAAAATTAGATTCATATGCTTCATGGGGAAGGTGGGGCGAACAACTTCTGCTTCAGTGTTGTGGTGAATGCTGGTGGTTCTGGAAAGGTCATCAGATCCTCCAGAGAAGCTGGGAAAGAGTACAATTCTCATCTGAAATGTAGCAGATGTGTCACCTCTCACCACCTTCCTCTCCTCCAAAGTGCCTTTCCTCCTGTCCACCAACAGCCAGGATACCTCCTGTGAGAAACCTTCACTTCTCTTTGCCCTTGGTCAGCTGCAAACCCAGGTGGAGGCATCTTGTTCTATGCAGCCACCTGTACTGATGGCAAACACCACCTCTCACTGGATACATCAAAATTACTTCCTTTCTTCCTTTTCTTAGTTTTCTTCCTTTTTCCTTTCAGTTTTAACCCAGACTCTTGCAGCTCCTGTGTATCACCTTATTCTGTCCTTAGCCCTTTCTGTGGAGGTATCCACTGTTCTGGATGGACACAGCTCACTGCACTCCCTGCCGCTGAGATGAAAATCAGAGACCAGGAAAACTTAGTTTTGTGGTAGATCGACTTGTTGAGAAAATTCTGAGTCCTCTGGACTCTGTGTCTGATTTTATATTTGCAGCCCAGCCAAGAAATAGCAAACAGCAGGAAAGTGTCTGCAGCTTGCAGGTTTTGGCAGTCCCTGAATCTGGGTGAAAATGCTTTGCTTCCTGCAGAAATACCATGTCTCCATGAGGTAAAGGTCACTTTTCTGTCAAACCACTAAATGTTGCTTTAAGATTTCATTGACGTAGAGAGTAGTAAATTTAGTATAGCTCCAGGGTTGACTTTTCTCTCTTGTTAATTGGCAAGCAGGTGAAAATGTGTATGGATAGGGAAGAAATCTCTCTGAAGCTGGTGGAGAAAGAGAAAATGCTTTCTTGGTGGATTTACACACTGCTTAAAATTTAATTCCAGTTTGGACCAGAATTTAAATGCTGAAGTATTTCAGTAAAAAATGTAGTGGTAGAGACCAGTGGGTGGGCAGCCAGCTGGAGAACAAGGTGGCCTTATTGCCAAGAGTAAAAGGTTTGTAGTCGAACCTCCCTGACACTAAGCTGCACACCTAAAGTTTGTGGGATTGACAAATATGATGGAAGGTCTGTCCTGCTGGAACCTGCTGCTGGCCTGGTGTAAAGCCTGTTTTCATCGTTGATGTTGTATCAACTTCATGAGCATCTTCAGAAAAATGCAGTGAAATAGCATAATATATTTGAGTAAAAGTAAAGGATTCATAGAATAACCATCTAAGACCTCATAAAGGAGCTGTGGCATTTCCAATTTTTCCATAAGGAAGGGAGAATTTGTTGTGGGTGGTCTTCTGTTCACAGCTAAGCAGTGAAGCCACACAGCGAGCAGGAACAAAATGGGTGGGAAGTGCCTTGACTTTTAATACATCTCAGGCAAAAGCTGTTTTAGTCCGAACTAAAATCAAAGCAGTCCACTAAAATTTAGGGTAGAGCTGGGCAGCAGCATCTCCCTCCCTCGGAAAGCCACTTCTGTGAGCACAAAAATATATTTTAATAGTGTATGAAGTGTGAGTAAGAGGTAACCTCACCTTTAAGTGTTTAGTTCACTTCAAAAACCTGACAGCTGGGACTGGCTGTCTCACTGCTACTTCTTGATCTCGGGCATGTGAACCTTTTTAAGCATATAGAACTAAAAACGAGCAGCCAACCTACTTGTGAGTGAAGCAGAAGAGAGTATTTTAGCTTGAGAAAACCCTGAGTGCGTGGGAGCAGTTGTCATTCGTGCACCAGAGAGAGAGGAGGACAGCTGCAGCCAGCCAGGGAGTGAGGCTTGTGTGGAGAACAGCAGGCTGCCTTGTTTCAGCAGAACAAACTCCTAATGCCCCAAGTGTGGTATCAAAGTGTCAACTTCAAGCTAAATCTCAGAACAGTTCTGGACTGCAAATCTGTCTTAAGCTGCCTCTCCCGAATACTGGTGTCCCTAAGTGTTTTGAGCACTTTTGAAATTGCTTTTTTCCCCCAGTCCTCTTTCTTCTTTGTTGTGGTCTTTTCTTTCCTGAATAATACTTACATGGCAATTAAGCCCTTTACAAGCCACCAAGGATCTGGTACTTTAAGCTGTTGTCTTTCCATTATATTAAATTTTCTCTAACTCATTTCCTTATTTTCCCCCCATGGAAAGCCCCTAAACAAGCAGTTCTTCAGTGGACAATAAAATAATTTGAATGGCAACTATCCAACCTGCTCTTTTTCTAGATAAGTGCTTTGGGTATGCATAAGAAGCAATGAAATTTTTATTATTCAGTTATGTGTGGTGTAGCTAAAGGGGTTTTCTTCTTCTGAATTAGGGCAGTGGGAAAGTCAGGTAAAAAGGTGATTTCTGCTGTACCCCCACAATCTTCCACTGGAGGTTAAAAGAAAGGGTTCCCCCTTCAATTTTTCCATTGACTGCTTTTCTCTGCCTCCACAAATCACTTGGTTGTGCCTGCTTTGCTGTGCTGAAAATGTCAATACTTTCATATCACCGATGTTTACAGGAGTTGAAAAAGAAAACCCTCTAATTGTTTGAGTCAGGAGGGCTGTGAAGCTGCTGTTAACAGCAAAGGAAGGGCCCACGTTTTCATCTCTTCTCTGGAAGCAGGAAGGATGCTGTGCCCTGTTAACCTCTGCTGCACAGGTAGAGCATCACATCACTGCCTTGGGCAGGGCTGGTGCTTGGAGTAGCCCAGCAGAACAGGAAATGTCCAGGCTCAGAGGAACTCCAGTTAAAATGTTTGTGTTTTGCATTTTATTCAGGGAATGCTTCCCAGAATCAGTTGTCTTTGGTCATTTCTCCTAACTCATGGGATGGCATAAGAAGGCACCTGACCTTAAAGTCTTAACAGTCCTGGCTTTGCCTTGTCCTGCATGAGAAGAAAAGTGACCATTCCTGGCCTCCCTGGCAGAAACCACAGTGGTTCTGTGGAACAGGTGATGGGTAATAAACCCAGGAGCTGCACACATGCAGAGTTTTAATTAAGCCCCATCATTGCTGAGCTGACAGATGATGACAAAATGACAAGCACCTCCTGAACTATTTCCAGTCCCATTGCAATTAAGCGTGTTGGTCAGTCCAAAGCTGAAAGCTGTGTTTGAGTGCAGTGAAAGCCAAACCAGAGGGGGCTAAATTCACTGTATTCTGTGTGAATGCATTGCTGAGTAATATTTAATGCTATTCCCTTCTTATTCAGTCATCCAGTGGGAAAAGCATTTCCCCTCAGAGGCTGCTCTTGGCTTTGATTTCTTTTGCTGCTCGGATTTGAGTATGTGTCACTCACCTCCCAAGACACTGCTCCAGCACTTTGCTACTGAGCCTTTGCTGGTGGGTTGCTTTCAAATATCCCCTGTCGAGGCTGTTCAGCTTTTTATAAATGTTTATGTAAAATTAAGCAAGAGATCAGGGTAAGAAAAAGTGACTGATGTGGAGCTGAGTGTACAGGACGCTGTTCTGAGAAGTGGAAGATGTTGGTGCTGTTGCTTTTTTTTTTTTTAATTTATTTTAAGCAGGCAGCCAGTAAATCTGAACTCTTGTTGGTAAATGTGCAAACCATCAAGCTGAAGTCATGAACATTTTGTCTGAGAAAATGACAGCAAATTTTTCATCTGTAGTGGAACACTATTATTGCAAAAGACTGGAGAAATCACCCTGCATCTCCAGCAGTTAAAACATTTATGCAGGAGGTACAAACACAGTTAAACTCCCTTCAGGGAAAGGCAGGAGAAAGAATTGGACCTTGGTCTCCCACATCCTGATCCTGACCTGTTGTTTCCTCTGTTGTAATTGCAAATGCCTCCAGAATAGTTTTGTTTGAACAAACCTGCAGTGAATTGAACATGAATTCGCAAATGACTGCTGTTCTGTGCACACGTGAGAAGCTGAGTGTAAATGCTTTGACAGAAAAAGATCCACCCTGCTCTCCTGAGCAGCTGAGATATTTCTGCTAGGAGCACGGGAATGCTCTCAGGGCAGAGAGATCACGAGTGTTACAACAGGAATCTCCTAAAAATCTCAGCAGGGTGTTTAATCCTCGGTGCAGAACTGCACAGGTTTTGTTGTCATCAAAACCGAAAGTGATACAACAATCAGACTTAGAGATGAGTGTTTTTCTGAGCTTACCTATCGTGAATCTTTCACTTTTAGGTGACAGCGTGATAATGTTAATTTTTATCATCTGTGAAACTTGATTGATCAACTCCTGTGTGCAGTGGGCTATAGCCTGAAATGAGTAGTAGATTCTTGAAAATGCTGCATCACTTCTTGTCTGGTGAAGGGGTGACGTTTCTGCAGCCTTCACCTCTATGTACTCTCTTCCTCAGAATGAAAATCAGATATGATAGGGTGGTGTTTCTGCTCAGGGGCAGAGCTGAATGTCACTGCTGATGAGGGGACTGTGGCTGGTCAAACTGAGCACTGATTCTTCTAAAGGAAAACCTTTAGAATAAATTCTAATTAAAATGCATTCCTAGAAATGGCTCCCTGACCTATTTGCCCCTTACAGTAAATTATTCTACTTCTAGATTGATATTTGTGTTCAATTTGAGTTGATGCAGCTTTTCCACCATGCCAGACCACCACTTTTCCCACAGAGCAGCTCTTGCTGGTGCGTGGGCGAAGCGTTGTGTCACTGTTCCATGCTAATCTGAAGAATGAGAGGGAATCCTCTGTGGTCTCTTACAAGCAGTGCTTTCAAGTAGATCTGTGTGGGCTGTGTTTGTTTGAGAGAGATGAATGTGCTCTCAATGGTAGAATGACTTTAAGAAAGGGGTTTCCCTGAGCCTGGGGTGTAGGTTAAACCTTGAGATATATATACACAGATACACTTTTGCCTCCAAACCACTTAGTTCTCATTTGATTCAGAGAGCATTTATTTGAGACTGGGATGTCCTAACCTGGCAGTACAGAGACAGACACCTTCCCTAAATATGGTGAGTAACATCTGCATTCGTTGGAGATTTGTACTGGTGGGTCTCATCCTAGCCTCAGAGTGAAGTCATGTGCCTCTTTTCCCTTCTCATCTACCAAAAAGACCTCAAATCCAAAACCTGGTGTTTTAAAGGGGTTCTTTTTATTTCCTAAATGGCTTTTTAATTTCTTCATACTGTTTATATAGAATGACTATAGGAATGTTCTTTTATTTACTTTTCCTGCATAAAGTTGGACAATGAAGAGTACAGCAATAGTAAAGGATTATTGCCATATAGAGCACTGAATACATTAAACAGTTATTTTGGGGTAAATCTAGTGATACAAAGATTCAGTGCATCTATACTGGGTTTGACCAAAATCCCTCTTTTTGGATAAGCTTTCTGCTGAGAGCTTTGGAAGTCTCACCTGCTCTGTGAGTTTGGGATGACTGCCTGCAGCAGGCACAGGATTCCCTTAGGTCATCCTATCATTAGGACATCTGCTACAATTCTTTTCTATAATCCACACAGCATTTGAGAATGGGCTAGGTGATATTTTTTTTGCTTGCCTTGTGGCTGTAAATTGGCATTAAAACTGCACCTCAGAAGAAGTTTTGATGCATTCTACCCTCGAGTAAGGAATACTTGGAGCTGCGGTATTACAACGTCCTTTTTCCAGGGCCGATGTTGTTTGCTGCCAGAGGGCACATTCCTGTTCGTGCTGGGGCAGCTGTAGGAGCTCTAGACTGCTCTACCTCCTTCCCAAAATGAAGCAGAAGTTCTCATCTTCCCTTGGCTTGCTTCTAGAGCCTCAGGACACTGTGATATCCTGCTGGCAGAGTCCGAATCTCTGGCAGCAGTGGTACCACGTTTCCAGAAGTGTGGGAGTGCTGGAATGTGTGCAAAGCAGCATATGCTTCTGAGTTGTTGAGGACTGGTGTTCCTGCCAGCCAAGCAATGCCAATGATTTTTTGCAACTGGCTGGTTGGATAGTTCCTACCTTTCTATGGGCTCTTCTTTCTCTCTCTCTCTCTCTTTTTTTTTTTTTTCCCGTGGGATTTTGAAGCTAGTTTGGAGGGCATGAATCTTACATAGAACAGAGCTGTGTTCCTCTTCTAAATCAGCCCTTCTTGTCTTCTTGCTGTTAAACTTCCTTTCTTTTAGGTGCACAGCTTTTTGTAGCTACGTCTGCCTGTGCCTTTTTCACGGCCACGTGGCCCCTGTACTTGGAGCAATCTCCTTCCTGTTACTTTCTTATATTCTACTTCCTTATACTGCAGAGACTTGATTCCAAAGTCATGGATTTGATATATCCTGACTTTAATCTCTTGGTTTGGATTGTACGAGAAAGTTTCGTCCTTTCCTGTCACAACATCGCAGTTCCACTGCAGTGACATCTCTATTAAAAATTGTTCAGCAAAAAAAAAAAAAAAATTTTGGGCTATCAATGAATATCATATTTATTAATCTTGCTTTTATCCCGCAGCATTTTTACTTTTCACTTCTGTATTTTATCTTTTGGAAAGCTTCCTAACCATGCTTTGGCAGTTAATAATAATAAAGAACCATTTTTTTTACTGCATAATTTACAGTTGACATTTAACAAATAATTAAGTACTTCCTTCCCATCTTCCCCACCTCCAAATAATTTGTTGAGCTAATTAAAGTTGGATACAGATAATGAGAAAATACCATTGAAAAGATATTAATTGTCGAGGGCTTTATTTTATCAACATATTTTATATTTTTTAAAATCAATTTGTATTCTATTAACAATTTGCTTCCACAGAAATTGTGTGCAATGAGTGTGCTCAAAGTATCACGAACTTTGCATCCAGACCTGTGTACACTAAGTGGGTTTAGCTGAACTGAACATTTGCCCACGAAGAAAAGATTTCTTCTAATTGTATTAAAAATGAGGAGTCTCATTTTTAACAGGAGAAGTACTGAGGGTGTTCTGAAGTAGGCTGTGTGACTTTGATGGCTTGGTGAGATGGTATTTGCAACTTCCTCTGGTCACTTCTTACGTGACTCTTTTGCATGTTGGAAGCGTGGTCATGATATTTTTGGCACTGAGCTCGTGTTTCGTGGCCTTTCAAAAGAGTTTGTGTGCTTTAAACTCACTGCTGCAGGTGCCTGTGTGGAGTGGCTGACACGGTAAGCCCAAATGTAAAATGTGTGTCAAGCAAGCCTGAGCACCACCGTGGTGGCTTTTTGGTGACATTCGTGCCACTGATTTCTACCTGAAGAAGGGATTTATACTCATTGGGGAATCATTTTCTCACTTTTAGATGTTCTCGAGATTTTCAATCCAAAGATGATTAGAAACTTGCTGCTTGGCAAGGGGAGAAACATTCCTGTAAATTGGTTTTGTCTCAGTTTCAATTCAAGAAACAAGTGTTGTATTGATTTTGAATAAGGTCCTGTAGTTTAAAGCAGTGTTTTGCACTCACCACTGACACTAATTTGTGTTTCACACACTCAGTATGGGGGAGCAGCACTCGTAGACCAACTGTTTATCAAGTTATAGATATCACAGCTCCATGGGAGGGTGTCTGGGAATTAAGTTCTTTGGGGGGATTTGCTGCTCAAAATCTGTTACCTTAATCAAGGAGAATTGAACTTAATATTGAGATCAGTTTAAAGTATTCAGCATTAAATCTTCCTGCATCACACAGGGCAGGTACCAGTTTCATTTTGTCCAAACTATATTAGGCAAGATAGAAGTGAGGAAACGATCTACTCTCTATTTTTGGCTAAAATCAAGCTTCAGATTTAAAATTTTGCTTAGAATCTGTCTTATATTGAAGTTTCAGCACTTTATCAGGAAATAAGAGGGAGAGGAGATAACTGGCAGGTCTTGCTGTGTTCGTGGCTTTTTCTGGGCAGCCTGTGTGTGTCTGAAGCTGCATTTTCAGCAGAGGGCCGACAGACATGCAGTGCAATGGCTGGTTCAAGTGCTACTCTGAGAACCAAACCTGGAATATGTAGGTAGGGGGAGATGCCAGAAATGTTCCATGTTTGATTTCTTCAGGCCAAAAAAGTCTTGAAGGCTTTATTCTTGTTTTAGGTTAGTTTCAGTGAGTGTTGCTTAGGCTCTCTTTGATCAAATGCTCTTTTCTTTCTCCAGCTGTTCTTCCATTTTGATCACATTTACTGTAATAGAGCATTTCTCCCTCCCACTCCTCCTACACAACAGCCACACACAAATAACGTGTAACCTGCTGGCTTGTTTATCAACAGCATTGATGATGGTGTTTGTTCCACTTTGTTTTGGAGCTGTTTTGCAATATGGGTAATGCTAAAATGAGGTAAATTTACTCAACCTGGCTGTGGGAGGCCGTGCACCTTTCACAACTGAAAAAGGTGTATTCCTGGAAAGGTAACTTATGAATGGCTTTATTCCTTATGTGTAATTTGCTAGCACGTACTTTAATTTATTTGGCATATTGTTTGTTTTCTGTTCTCTCTACTGGGACAATATGTCTGGTGATGGTGGTGATCTGTAAAATTGAATCATTGAGCTGATCTAGGCAGGAAAACCAAACCAAACATCTCCTTTCCTTTTTTTGCATCTTTCAGTCTGGCTCATCTCTGGCATTCATTTTACATTGCATTCCCATGAAATATTGCTTTGGTACAAATGAAATACAAGTGAATTACTGAGCAGGTTTGGGGGAAAATGAGCAAAGGTTTGGGAACATCAGATGCTTTTAAGTTAGAACTAGACTTGGAGAAAGAAAAAGAGAATGGGGCAAGAGCAGTGCAGGATTTAACAGTTACAGTAAGGATGTTGGTGAGAAGCATTTTGGAAAACATTTTGAAACACCAGTGTGATGAGTGCTTCTCTGGCTGTAATCAATTTTACAGTTAAGATTTTATTAGAATTAGTGAGTCTCATTGTCTTTCTTGAACAGTGTATTTTTTTTCTCTCCAAATGTGTTTTTTCTGTGCGGGAAACTTGTTTTTAATGCAAATTAATACTCCAGCCAAAAAAAGTGCCTTTTTGACCTATTCTGGGTGTATCTAGGAAATACTTAGAGCTTGGAGCCGTGATAAATTTGGTGGGTGAGCACCAAGGAAGTTCTGCACACTTTTTAACAAACATTTCCAATTATTGCAAAACCCCATAAATCTGTGAGCAGAACTGACTCTGTTTTACTTCAGGGTGTTCCTGTTCTTAAAAGCCTTGACAGAAAGCTGAAAATTTATGTAATTCTGAGCAATCTTTTACATGGCCATTACAACCCCCTCTTTTACAGAGCCTTAATTCTTTGAAGTAGCTGAATTTTATCCATCTCTGCTTCAGTCTGCCAGGTCTAATAAAAACCTACAGCATTACATTGCATATTATGGTTGTAAAAACTCCTGGTTGTTCTGATTGCAAACACTCACACGGGGCACAACAACGGGGTCGCATCTCTTTCTCTCGGGTTCACGAGTGGAGATTTGGATTTGAGCTGCAAAATCTGCATATGACTAAGAGTCAGGAGACCTGCACAACGTCCCCCACCCCAGCAGTGTGAGCAGCAGGGCTTCTGGAGAACTGCATATTTATGCTGCCTGGGTGTGCAGCTGGGCCGTGCAGGGATGTGGGACTTGCCAGCTTGAGCAGCTTTTTCTGTTTCCCTGGCTTGGCAGAGCAGGGACACGGAAAACCCGGAGCACCCACGATGCAGCCCCAGAGAGCTCTCCAGCAGGGCCCCCAAATCTAGTTCACACTGCAGAACCAGGAAAGAACACATCTAATAACTGAATAAATATATTTTTGGTCATTCTTCACTGCTTTTTTCCTTTCCACTTTTTCAGAATGTTTTTAGCTTCTTACATGGCTCTTGCTAACATGGGTGTCATTTTTTCAGTAACATTTAACCTGATCCCTTTAACGTGGGCTGCAATACTGTGCCCAGCTTGGCAAATACATCTGAAACTGGTGAAATGTCAAAGCTCAGTGGGACGAATTAGAGCTGGACTAGCAGTCTGAATTCTATGGTGTTCTGGGTCAGTTTTGGGGTTTTTTTAATTCTGATTTCCTTTAGTAATTTTCCTTTATTTTTTTGTTGTTTCAGTGGCGGTAGAGAGTGTTCATTCCAGGTCAATATTTTTCAGATTTGATATTTTTAAGTTAGACACCTGTAGGCCAAGTTTAAGCACTCCAAAATAAGGCTTAATCCTCATTAGTCCCCAGTGTCTGCAGCTCCCATTGAAATCAATCGAATGCAGCTTTCCATACTTCAACGTGATTGTGTTATGATTAAACAGACACCCATAAAACTCAGACAAGCTGGAATCAAGTTTCACATGAAACTGAATTGACTTTTTTTTTCTTAATAGGATCCTTGTAATTAGTGATTACCAGATGCATTTAGAACGTGTGAAATGCCTGCAGGAATTAGAATTAAGAAGGGGGAGGGATGCCAAACACCTCAGATCTTCTGCTGGCAACCTTTCATTTTAAATTTCTGCCCTGCACATAGATGAAGCAGCATGGTTTCTATAAAATGTTCAGCTGTGGTTTCACATTAAGTTGATGTTACCAATAAAGAAAGTGACTTGTAATTGAAAACTTACTTGCTTATAAATAGCAGGTTTAGCTCTGGATGGCTCCCTACTTTATTTCAGTGGTCACCTTGCTGTCCTTAAGATAGGTCTTAGGAAACCTGTCAATTTTCAGTTCTAGCAACTATCACAGTGATAGTTTGATCTAAAGAGAAGAATAAGGCATCTGGGCTCCTTTTCTGATGAACTAGAGGTGTCTAAGGAAACATGCCCAGGGCTGTCAGCAGCCTGCAGCACAGGAGCAGAATGGCTCCTCTGGATGAGGCGACGTTGGTTCACTCTTTGTACAATCTCTTCTCCCACTTGAGATGGAGAGGTGGTGCTTCCTTTTTTCACGTTTGGAGTTTTAATCCAAAACCTCTGGGTTTAAGGGATTATCTTAATGTGGGTTGCTCACTGTTACCCTGTAACAGCCCTTTTCTCTGGGAGGCTGGTTTGGGTTTTTTTTTTTTATTTCTCTCCCTTCTCTTTGGAAATGCAGTGCTGGAGAGTAACTTGCCTGACCAGAGGGAAGCTTCTTAGGAGCTTGTAGAGTGCTTGAACAACACACTCGTGCTCAATAACTTACATATGGCTCCTTTTCTCTCCAAGGGATTTAGATCAGAGTCATTACTCAAATTCTCTAAATTTTGGAGCAGTAGTTTTATTGGGCACTTCCATGAATCATAGGAATTCTTTGGACAATGCGAGGACATGCTTGAATTCTAGAGGATGAAAGATAATTGATTCTTTTAGGATGATTAATAAAAGCCCTTTTTGCAACCCTTCCAATATTCCTGCAACAGCTTTGTTCCTTGGGTAGATTTTTGTCACTGCAGCCAGAGATTGTTGTTGCTCCTGCCCTTGCAGAAGTGTCCCTGACACAGTGGAGGACTTCCTAGAGGATGGTGCTGGGAAGGAGGAAGTAGATTCCTGGCTTGCTTGTCAACCATTTGTAGTTTATGAAGAACAAAATAGAAATACAAGACACTGTTATCTGTTCTCATTGTAATTGGATACTTAACTTTTGCTTCTTAGATTGTTGGTTTTTTTCCTTTTGCTTAAAATCTCTTTTTTTTTCTTCCCTGTTCCTAATAGACTCACTGTGAGGAGCTCAAAATGAAGAAAGATGCAGGGGATTGCATGGAACTGTGCCCCCATCAGTGTGTTGAGATGGAAAGGTATTGACAATCTTAATGTTACATGGAAAACTCCTTTTTTTATTCTTTTTTGGGCAGCTACAGCTTCACAAGGTAGTATTGGTTCTACTGATAATACTGAGAATTTTAAGTACAGTGCAGTGAGTGTCCTCTGCCTTCCAGCTGAGGCTGCCTGGCAGCCACCACAGGCAAGGAGCTGGCCTGACTTAAGAGAGCTGCTTGTCCCCTGTCAGCTACTGAATGTTACATTTCCTGGCTGCATTTCCAAATGGTTTTTATCTGTCTGTGCTGCTTGTGCTGTTAGCAGATCACTGAAAGTACCTGAGCTCTGTGTGGGAGACACGGACTCAGATGAATCATGGGCTTGTTTTCCTCCAAAGGTTCAGCCCAGCTGTGAGCCCAGCTCAGCAAGGCCTTGGAGAAGCATCCCCCTCCTGGCCCAGGCTGAAGCAGGAGGCAGAATGGGCTGTTTGTGATGATGCTTGGTTGGAAAAGAGAGTAGTGGTGTCAAGTGCCAGTCAAAAATGTCAGCTGTGCAATTGCACTGCATCAGAGTCACAGCCTTCCAGAGGAACAAGTAAGATGTGAACAGACTCGTGGGGCTCCAGCTGAATCTGTAGGGCAAGCAGCCAGTGCAGAAGGGGCTGTGGGAGGGACACCATTCCAAAAAGGCATGAACTGAGGCCAGGAAAGTGCCTGAAAGGGGCACAAGCCTTTCCAGACATTGCTCTTCACAGAGAACGAGCGAGCACTTGAAAACATCTAGATTTGTCTCCCTCCTTGTCCTTTTAACTCTTAGCTTTCAGTTCTTTCAACACTTTGCTGCCACCTCCCCACAGCTTTCTGCATGTGTGCCTTTCAGTGGGGAAATTCATCTGCTCATGTGCTGCTTGGTGGTTCTGCTTGGCCGAGCTTTCCAGCTGATTGATTGTCACGGCAAAAATCAATTCCCTTTCCACTGGTGATCCACACGCAGCTACATGAGGCCTGGGGGATGAGGCTGGGTGACACTGCCCCACTTGCTGCCTCTCCAGGGAGACAGTTGTCTGCAACTCGCTCACGGCTCATTTGAAGCCTGAGGAAGTTGGTGGAAATAATTTAATTGACTTTCCTGAGGTTTGAATGTAGCCCAAATGCTGTCCGTCAGGAAGACATTCAATATCTTGGTTGTATAATTAAGTCGAAGATCCAAGTGAAAGGGGAATGATGCTCTTTTCCTGATGTACAAGCTGTACAGGGTACAGGAGTGAGGCAGCTGCATGGAAACCCACTCCCAAAGGACAGGAACATCCAGGCACAGAGGGAACAGCACTGTGTGATAAGTAACATCATTTAATGCAAACCAACAGCCATGATCTTCTTGCATATTGCAAATTTCCTGTGGGGAGTAAGCAGAGAGACACTGCGTGCCTGTACATCAGTAGCTTTCCTTCTCTTCACTGAGTTGGGATGGATGATAGGTGCAGCTTCACTTAATCACTGGGCCCTTTTGGCTTCTTTTCAGAGAAACCAGATGTGTTTCCATGAAGAACATGCCCCTCTTTTGTTGTCATTTGTGTAATTCTTAAAATTAAGTTAAAGTATTAAAGAATAATTGTTTCTGCTCACATTAACAGCACATAGCTTCTCCAGATGTGGCATTTGACAGCCCAACAGCTGCTGGCTATTAAATGAGCCTTAAAAGCCCCATTCCTTTGTCGTAAAGGGAACAGAAGTGTAGGGACGTTTATGGGGTGAGAGGCAGATGTTTTGGCTACATCAGATTTGAGGGAAAGTTTAAAGTGGTTTCTCTGCTGTGGTCACAGTGCGTGTTTTAACCCCTATCACACACCTTATGGAGCTCTCTTCTTGGCACGGGGGTGAGATTATTCCTAATCCAGCACTGACCTGTGGGACATCTCACTCTGAAGACAGTGCAGTTCAGCCAGGTAGATCTCAGCTGCTGCTTGGCTGGCTTTCCAGCTATGCCCTTGAAATACTGGATAAATTTTTGGGGGTAGAACTCAGGTTAAAATATTAAGCTGGAAATAGTTTGAAATAATGTGTTGCCATTTCCCACCCCCCCGCAAATTCTCTTTTTAAGTAAATCCTCATAATCATCAAAGGCAGGTGTTCCTTTTGTGCTTGTCCCAGCACAGTATGCTTTATGCCCAATAAACTATATTTTACGGTGGTACATGTGAGGTGGAACATGGAACGAGTGGAGCTCAATTTCAGGAGTTCTGGCTTAAATTCCCAAGCCTAAACTTTGAGTGGGGTGTTGAGTACTGGAATTGCACCACTGGTCCTTAGGGAGCTGCACCACGTTGTAACTACTCTCTATCAGCTCAGAGTCTGCTCAGCTTGTAAGAACTTACAGGGCTGCAAAATTCTTTTTCAGTAATAAAAGTCTTTTTGTCTTCTTGGCAAAATTTTATCCTTCCTCTTGCTTATTGGACTGGAAATTCTTCATTACTTTTAGTTTTAACTGGATAAGATTTCAATATAAAAATCCCAGTGTATTCGCATGAAGAAAAATCTAAGAATTCTACAAAATTAAATTAAAAGAGAGGAAAAATCCTGTAAAATCACATGGAGCATAAGAGAATAGGCTTGTTCTTTCGATAAACTGTCATTTTAAAGAATTATATCCCTAATTTTATTCCTATTTTAAGTCTGTTTCTAGTACAAGTTAGATTAAATATTCTGTAGTTCAATCTGATTCTCCCCCTTATTCTACAGGCCTTTTTCTGAAATGAAGCCTATTATCATAAATAGGGGAAATATTAGCTGGAACAATTTGTCTCGAAATTTGCCACATTTTTAATTTATCTGACCAGTTCATTCTCTATAATTCAAAGGCAGAAATTTCTTTCTTTCCATGACTTTACCCCCTAGGCTTAGCCAAGCAAGAATCCTACATCCCAAATGCCCACCCAAGGGGATGAAGCACGTGTTTTACCATTAGACTCTGGAATTCATTTCCCATCAAAATATGACTCCATGGTGTTGGCGTCTGGCTGTAAATCCTGGTTTAAAGCCTTCTTTCACAATTGTTTATGGTGTGTATTTGTGCTTTCACCAATCACAAGAGCACATCACCCTTGAAATTAATATTTCAAATAGAATTATATGGCTTTGGTATTAATATTGTGCAATAAATGCCTTGGGACATGTTGTAGGTATGTTCATTGCTGCCATGTAACTGCTATGAACAAGGAATAATGCCATTTTCCAGTGAAAACCAGGGAGAGCCAAGAGATGCAAAACTGAGACTCTTATGGAGCTTGTACCTGCTTATTTGAGAAACTTCTGTTTCTCAGCCTTCAATCTATGCTGCTCAAGGCCAAAATATGGGGCTGATCATGTTCTGGCTCTCAGCTTAAAAATGGAATTGCAGTAAAAAGTATGCAACGGTTTATAAACAAACAATCATTATTACTTAGGGCATTATACTGTTATAAATAATACCAATAATTATAAATAGATAGGCCAGTGGAGTCTAGAAACTGAAGTGGTGCAAAGATGTACCATGGAGCAAGAAGTGAAAACCACGTTAAAGGCAGCAAGTTGAACAATGTGGGAGAAATGAAAACACCTTTAGTGGTGTGCACAGTGAAGTTCTGCATGGATATGACAACTTGCACACCAAAGGGAACAGGCCTAATTCCTTGTTCTTGGAGGACATGGCTTTTCAGATATGGCATGGAAATTGTAAGGAAGGTTGGTCTCTTTTCTTTCCCTGCAAGCTGTTAAAACTTGTGCTGGGAGACCAGCTTCCTTCATTATATCTGTACCTTCTGCTTCCATGTCAAACGTCTTAATTTTTAAAGAAAAAAAAAGGAAATTTTGCAACTAACTCAAAGTTTACAAAGAGTTAACATTCTAATCTTTTATTGTCTCCTGCAGTAATCATGGCTTGCTATGTGTAGTTTTTATATCTTTGTGTACTTCAGAAAGCTTTAGTACATAGTAGGGATATACTTTGTCCTGGATGACGACAGAAAAATGCTTTTAATATTTTCTGAAAAGTTTTAATGGTATAGAGGCGTACCTGTGAACTCCAGGAAACCAAAAGCAGTTTTGAAAACGGTTCTGAGCAGAATCTGAATGCTGTGTGCCCTCTAGAGCTGCCCAGGGGAAGCTCTGTTAGTCAGCTTGTCTTGGTCGGGGTAGCTCCTAATCACAAGTCCCTTGATGTACTCAAGCACTCAGAGCATCTGTGTGCTCCATAAGTCCAGATTCCAAATCAGATCTACACACCAGATATGATTAATGTTCTACCTCACCATAAATGTATCCTTCTGATTATCAAAGTGGCTGATAATAAAATGCTGATAAAAGCAGTAAGTAGTAGTTTCACAGTCTAAAAAGGAAGTCGCTTTCTGACTTTCATGATAATCTTCAAACACATGGATGTTACAGAGCAGAAATTGGTTTGTAGGGATCCGAGCCTTTTGTAAATCTCTTTCTTTTACCCAGGCACAGCTGGGTCCTGCTCTTGCCCAGGTAAGTCCAGAAAGAAGAATGCAGAGAGACAAGGGTAGGAGCAGCCAGAGGTGAATTATCATTTACAGCTACAACATCAAACTGTGGGGAGCAGAGGAATGAACTCTTCCTGGCTGAAAAGAAATATTAAAAGCCAACCCCCCATGTTTATGGGGTATTTCTCAGCTTGGTTCATGCTCTGACCTCAGGAGGTTGTGGTCACACATCTCCACTTGCTGTGGCTGAACCAGCAGCAGAGCTGTGTGCAGCCTGCCTAAACACTTGCTGCTGCACTCCTGCCAGATTGCTGCTCATCTTTTGTTGTCCCCAGGGCTGCACCTAGACATTGCTCCTTTATTCTGAGTGGTTTTTTTTCTTAGGCTAAACTGCTATATTTGGCTTGAAAGAGTTTAAGAAGCACTGGCTACTTTGACCGAGCTGGGGGAGTGGGTTGTGCTGGCAGCTGGGGGTGGTAAATTGCAGCAGCGAGTGGCTGCTTCCGTGCTGTGGCTTTTTAGTTCTTCTGAGCAGCCTCAGAAGCAGCGAGGGCTCTGCACGGGGTGTGTGCACCTCTGATACACAAAGCTCTCTCCCACGGCATCAGGAATTGGAGTCCAAATGGGCTGAAGGCGCCGTTTCCCAGGGAAGTGCACTTGTGAGTGCAGAGGGATTGCTCTGCCTGCTGCCCGGGGTCCGGGAACCTCAGCACAGAATTGCTTAAGGAAAGGTGCCACTTGCCCTGGCTTATCCAGGATTTTGTAACATTTAGGCAGCCAGAGAAGGGCTGGATTTCTTTGGCGAGGTTCGCTGCTTTCCTTGTGCAGTTTTCTCCGTGAGCTGCCACGCGGTGCCCGTGCCGCTGCTGGGGCTCACCTGCTGCCCACGCACAGCTGAGGCTTTGGAAACTGCCAGCAGCCCTCCGAGCAGCTGCAGCCTCCTGCTGCACCCTGGAGTTCATGAAAATGTGCCTTGGGAAGGTCTTACTTTTAATCCTCGTGGCCATGAGATTACAGCTTGTCCAACTACCAGCAGCAAGTAAAAAAAACCCCAAAAAACTCTAGTATTTTACTAGTCCTTACTTGCTAGTGTTGGTATTTTATTTCCTCTTGGAAATGATTTTGTATCCCTACTTAGTGAAAATACATTTCTGTTATAGTCTCTGTGTTTTAAATATGGAGCATTAAATGAATCATTCTATCAGGATGAAATTCACCACACTTATTTACTCTTATGATTAAGATAAAAGTGTTTGTTTATTGAGTAAGTTTATCAATTTTGCTTCAAGAGTTTCCTCAGAACCTGCAGTGCAATCCCTGAGGATTGCCTGTCTAAACTTCAGGAAGTGTAATTGATAAACTCCTACTGCTTTCAGTTTTTCTGGTGGTTCAAATAAAAAATTATGTATTTTCTGTCTAAATCAAGAAGTGATTTTGCTATAACAGGTTCGTAATATTTTTGAGCCTTGGAGTTTGCTTTCTGGTCACGCATCACTTATATTTAGAATTGGTTTAAGTTGATTAGGCAATAAAAGTCTAAGCTTACAAAAGAGATGAATCTTCCTTGATAACTGGGGTTGATCTAGGAGATTTAGGAGGTTGTATTAATTATGCCTCAGTTAATTATCTGGAAGTCACATTCCACCACTAGAGTGTATCAAGCGAATCAGCCCTAGTTGCTAGTTAGTTCTGTGAATTTGGAACAAGACCTTATGTGCACCTAAGTCCTGTATGTCCTTAGCAGAGAGACTGAAAGAAAAGAATTTTCCCACCAAACAAATGTAATTTTTAATGTTCACAGCAGACCAATTTCTTACAAGATATGAGTGTTTTTAAAAGGAGCCTTTAAGGAAAAAAAAAGAAAAAGAAAATGCATGTCAGGTGTCTGTTACAAAGTGTAAGAGAAAACAGAATGTGCCATCAAAAGACTCTGTGAACTGAGCATCTAACTTTGCAGTTCTAAACCTATTCAACTATTCTGGTTGCATTTTTGCTAAAATTGAATTTAAAATTCTTAAAACTCCATGTGAGTGGGTGAGGTTGAGGGCACGTGGCAGACTTCACGTAATCCCCACAAGCGTCGATTTGGATTTTGTAGACGAAATGCAGTAAAATTCATAAAGACTGCTCGTGTAAGTATTTTAAATGAGTTTCTGCCACAGAGCACTCAGAGACTGTGTGTCACTGCTCTGGTGCTCTCTGCCTGTGTTACCAGGAAGGAAGGCAGCAGGAGGCTGGTGCAGGACCAGCTCTGAGCTCTCACATTCAGAAGAGAGCCTCGAGTTCTGGTGTAAAGTTTAACATTGCTTTTTCTTCCTAAGCAGGTGTGAAAGTAAAGAGCTGGATGTTGAAATAAGGAACCTGATAGGGAAGAGCAACACTTATGAGCCGTGTGAGGACCCCAAACCTCTTGCCCAAGAAAGGCTGAGCCCTCAGAGAACTTCGTGTTCCCTTAAGGTAATCGCAGTGTGCTTTTGCAATGTTTATCTGCCAGGAAAGAACGTTCAGGGGATGTTCTCTGGGGGACTTGACCATGCATGAAACTTGAGGATTTCTGAAATGATGCAATGAACTTGCTACACTTTTTTTTTTTTCCCTGATATAGCTACTTTCTGTTATGAGGAAGAGTGACTGAGAAGGTACATTTTATAGTGCTTTAAAAGGTCAGCTAAACCCACTGATTATCCTAAGTGTCAAACCCTGTAGCCAGATGTGCCTTTTGGATAACACAGATCCTCGGAACACTGTAACCCCCAAACACTGTCATTTTTGATGCATTTGGTAGTTCTGATTTAACTGGGAATGAGCAGAGGTGTGGGACACAAAAACCTGTGGAAGTGTCAGAAAGGCTTTTAGATGAATAGGAAGAGAGGAGAAGGAAAATGATGATGATTCAAAGCCACACTTCTGTGGTATTGCAAACAGAAAATCGTAAGCCACCTGCGAAGGCGGTTGTCTTTGCCTGCAGTGAAGCAGTGGTTAACAAGCCTGACAGAAACTTGTTCTAGGTTTCCCTCTCAGTTTCACTCCTCCCCCCGAAATATTGAGAATAGAAGGAATTTCCCTGTTTTCCACAAACTGGGAACAGGAGGGGGGAGGGGTGTGGAGAAGAGGAGTGACTAAACCATGAATGACATCCACCTGCAAGGAATGACACGCTTACCTGTGTGACTCCAGCACGGGATGGGGAAAGGAAAACTCTGAAGGCTGCACCCCGAGGCATGATGCAGGAAACTGGGGAGGAGGTAAAAGGGAGATGACTCTCTTCTACGAAATCCAAAATTACACATCCTTTCACATGTAAACCGCCATCTCCAGAATGACTCATGACCTCGGGGCATGAAGCTGAGCCGAGCCTAAGGAGACAGCCCAGGGTCAGACCAGTGGGATTAGAAACGGTGAGAGAGAAGCCACAGGCAGGGATGGGGATTCCCGGAGGCAGGGAAGAAATAAGCGTGGTGAAGCAGAAGTCAGTGCAGAACCAAGCTTTGAAATGACAAGCCACAAATGATCCATGGAAACACCTGGTTCCACGTGTTAGCCTCCCTCCAGCAGAAGGAGACATGGGAAAGGATTTGGGGGATGTGGGGAATGTGGGGAGGAAAGAGAAAGGATGTGCTTACCTGGACCCTTTTTGTGGGGTGCTGCAGTGCTTCCAACAGGAGACCGTGGCAGTATTTAATCTGTTGTGCTTTTGTGCTCTTTGCATTTATAGCACTTCTTGCCTGTGAAAGGTGTGTGTGTGTGTGGTTTTCAGAGCTTAAAGAGGGACAGTTTATGATACTTCTGCACTAGATACATGCTGGCTATTTTTTCTTTATACTTTTAAGTCAAGCAGCTTTTCAGTTGGCTGGTTATTGAGCTGCGCTTCAAGTGAGTGACAGCTTGACAGTTCTGATGAGCTTCAACAACCTCAGTGTAAGGTGCTAGCAGTACATGTCTTGAATTTTGTGTTTTGGGAAAGGAGGTCATGTTTTTAACACCTAGTAGACTTTTTGAAGATTATGAAATAGTATTAAACCCCCCACCCCACACCAGAAAATATCAGTTTGTGAAATGATGCTGATTTGGACTTAAAATGAGGGACAAATTATGTATTTAAGAGTTAGGAAAAAGTTAATGATGAAACAAAAGTGTACCCTTCCCTGTAGTGTCAGTCATTCACCAGGAAGTTATTTGTCAGAGCCAGCAGGTCATCTTCATTCTGTAACTTTTTTTCTGGAGTGAAGAGTACAAATTACACTCTGCAGAATGGCGTTTCCATCTGACCTTAAATCGCTTTCAAGACTAATCTGTAAATGTCTGTAAACAAATTCCTCTTTTTGCCAGGATTTTTTTCCATAAAAATTTATGATATTAGTGTGGTTTAAAGTGCAAATATTTGAGAGAAAGAAAATGTAGGTCTGCAGAATGAACTCGTTCTCAGCACATCCTTCAGACTATGATTCCTTCATGTGTACTCCTTCAATTGCAGCTTGTCCTGATGCTGCATTCTCCATTCCAGGAAAGGGAATAGATTTGCATTTTTTAGATTTACAAATTGTCATCCAATTATTTTCACATGAAACTTGGATTTTCATCATCAGGCCTGAGCTTGCAAATGCTTAGGTACTTGGGAGGCCGTGCCCCTATGGTTAGTCTGGTAGAAAACAGTGGATAAAGGAAATCCTGAGGCAGGAGCCTGTGCTGTGTTTGATTTACTCTGAAACCACTTCTTGCTCTAATTTTATCCAGTTCCCACGTCTTAAGACACAAATTTGCATCTGCACCTATTTTTCTGTCAGAGGTAGCACGTAACTGAGCAGCACAAAAAGCTGAGACTGACACACTTACCGAAGGGAAAATCTCTTTCTAGCACACCTCTCTGCTGAGGCACAGGGCCCAGGCTGAGGCAGGAAGAGGCAGATTTTTCTTCTGGTTCAAGAGAAAATTTTATTCTTCAGCTAAAATCTCTCATTTTTTACCATTTCACCTCATGCCTCAGAATGGGAAAAGGGGTTGCAATGGATATTGTGGCAAGCACTGCTGGCGTAACAACAGCTTCAGCAATAAAGCCAAAAACAAAGCTCAACTGAAACATAAGCAAAGTGAAGGCTCTCCAAAAGCCACCAAATTTTAACCCAAGTAATCTCAGACTTAATCTAGCTCCTACAAGTCTGCACTGAACAATAAATAAAAATAAATTTTTAAAAAAATCCCCAACAAATCTCACAGCAGTTGCATGATCAGCTCGGAAGAGAACAGAAAAAGATGACTTTGTCATTTTGTACCATTTTCTTATCATCAAGCAAAGCCTCACATTTGCTTACATCAAGCCTTTCAATGGTTCTTGGTTTCACTGCAGTTACTGAGCAGACAGACAATTTTCAGAAGTGAGAAATGGTTTTCATTATCTGAATTTATGAGTGATATTTTGTAATACTGTGACACAAGTTGTTCCCAGAATTAAGATCCAGCACTCTGAAAATGTGAACTTTTATCTTCTTGTGGTGCCGAGGCTTGAGAGAGGATTCAGCGCTGGCCAGAGTTCCAAGGCTTTCATTTTTCTCCCCCTGAAAACTTCCCAAAGATGCCTGAAAAGCTTTTATGCTCAGGAAGCTCAAGTCTTCCTAGAATACAAACGAAAATGTTTCTCATTTTTAAACAGGACATTAAAAAAAAAAACCAAAACAACAATCTCAAAGCTGCTACTAATAGAAATTGCAGAGTATCATGGAAATAAAATAGTGATTAATAAGGGGCTTCTAAGTTGTTGTAAGATGCCACTTGGGAGTTAACTTAGGGAGTGTGAGAGCCAGCAAATCCTCCCATTTACTTCCCGAGAAGCTTTTTCCATACCTGGCAGATTTTTAGGTTTGTGACTGCATTTACAGTGTGGTTGTCAACTGGAATTTTCCAAGCAATTTAAAACTGTGTATTTGGTTCAATAGCTTCAAACCAAGTGTAAATGCTTTAAAATATTTTTGGGGTTTTTTGAATTCTGAAGCCTGCTAGTTCTCCAAGAGTCCCTTCTTTTAAGGATTTCTGTATATCTCAGGTTTCTGAAGTGCCGTTGTACAATTAAGTTGTGTTTGATTGTATAGCAGTAAACATAAACAAATGTAGTGTCTTTATCTCTGCAATATCAATGAAAATGAATGTTGTCATCTCCTTATCTTTCTTCTCACTGCTATTAACTGTTTTCACAGAGACAGGCAATGATTTTCCTTTAACCTCTCCCAGTTTTTGCTGGAAGAATACCACCACCTCTGAAGAGCTTCACTTTTTGTTCCCTACTCATTGGCATTTCTTCTGTTCATACAGATTTCAGACACACCCTTTTCCTTGCGATCTGTTCTTACATGGCAACCAGTTATCCATACGAATGCTAAGCTGGATGAGACAGGCACTGAAAAGTACTTTAGTCTTAGTTCTGTTCTGTCAAATTTTGTCTAAAATCTTTCACTTTCAGTCGTCATTAATGCAGTCATGAAGAAATCACCAACAAAGGACTTGGTGTCCTAATGTCCAGGTAGCTTTCCAGGAAACTACTCAGCTCTCCAGGAAACTGTTGTGACCTAGCTAACAGTATCAACCAAGGTCTCAGCCTCATCCTCTCTTCAAAGTAATTTGAGCATTAATATCTTTCAAGTGGGAGCTGTGATTCATGAGTAGGGCTGTGCCCTGGGTTTGCTCTTCTGTCCCCACCGCGGGGACCGCTCAGCACCTCACTCACCACAGCCCAGTGTGCTCTTGTGAGGAAACCAGAAACTGGGGCTGCTCTACCTTTGCAGGCCAGACTATAAAATGCAGCTGTTCAACCTGAGCTTTCTGCCAGAGCTGAGGTGCTGCTGGGGTGGGGATGAGACTGATGAGAGTGGGAGCTGGGGAAGGGACGGTGTCTGGGCTTGAGAGTCATCGCCCTTTTTTTCAGATGTGCAATGTGGAAGGTTTGTGATTGTATTTGTATGGATCTGATGCTCAGTGCTGGTGCTTTAGACTCTTTGCACGAGTTTATAATCACTTAATACTTGATATGCTGAAAAACTAGTTTTGTTATAGGTACAGATGAAATTCTCCTAATTTTTGATGGGTAGGATGACTCCTATGTAGAATCTGAAATGTCTTCATTAAAATAACCTTTGTTTTTTAGTTTTTCTCTTGGTACACCACAAGTTTTCCAGCTGCTCCATAAACCAGGAGAAAACTAAAAAGAACTTCAGGGTAGCAGGATCTATTTCACATGCAAATATTGTAAAATAGTATCTTTCTTCCAAATTGGGAGTTGTATCTTGCAAAGGAGGAGTTGTTCAGCTACACGTTGTGAACCAGAGATCTGGAATGTGGCTACGAAATTCCAGCATTTCACGGGATTGCTGTACTTTGTCTAAACCCTTTTTTGGAAATTGAAAGAACTCCTATTATTTTATGTCAAATTTCACAGGATAACTTTTATTCTGTTCCTTGAAAGTGATATAAGCAAACTCTCTTGCCACTGCAAGAGCCATAGACCCACAGGTCTTTCCACAATAAGGAGCAGGATTTTTCTTTCGTGCTTCCTTCTGAAATCCATCATTATTCAGAATTCCAAGACTGAAGACGAGAACACTTTGCACTTTTGTTTCATTCTGACTTTGTATAGGAAGTCTGTGGAAGCCTTTTCTTTGTTAATCTTTCCTGTGAGATTAACCTGGTACAGTTAACATCTTTTTCCAAATGGGAAACTAAGGCTCAAGTTTGGAGTGTTGGGTACCTTTGAGTACTCAAGCCTTGGGTAGCTTGAAGCTGGATCTAGACTTAGGTGAGGCAAGTAGCAGAAGAGCAAATAAAACATCTTTGTGCAGCTTTTCTTTGGGGAAACAAATCAATTTTCCAATGATGGTTTTCCCCTAAACGTCTTGGGGTTTTTGTATGGGGGTGCTCTTCCCTGTGGCTGTTAACAGGCTTTGCTGTTGCTCCTTTAGAAGCATGACTCACTCATTTTTCTGTTCTGATAGTTCACTCTTAGTGTCAATAATTGTTGTACTTACTTAAGTCCTTTTTTATAACTGGAAGCAGGGATAGAAAAGCCTGTCCTCTTACTGAAAAAGCAAATACCCTTCCTTCCCTTACACATGCAACTTCCTCTCTGGGGTGAACTGGCCAGGCAATTGTGATTTCCATGCACACAAAGCAGAGAGCTGCCTTGCCTGGCAGATTAGTCATAGGCATTGTGCTTCATCCTTTCTGGGAAGCCCCAGCCAGGAAGGAGGAAAAGGTTAAAATCAGAATTCCACCACTTCTATCTGGACCTTGGCTGCTTCCACGAGCAGCACTCCTGGACTTCTGGGTCTGAAAGCAATTCTGCTCCTTTAGCCAACATAAAATCTCTGTTTCATTGCTCTTCTTCCAAAGACCCCCAGTGAAGGAAACGCTCCAGGCCGATTTGGATGCATCTGGGCAGGTGGGAGTGACATGGAAGCTCCAGCAGAACCTCTGGAAGTAAGTGACTGTGTTGGCTGTTCTCTGAGGTGTTTTCTGATTAACAGGAGCTGCTGCAGGTCACTTTGTAGATTGACAATTATGAGCTCATGTTTGTGTTCCAACAGATTTTTCTGAATGATTTAAACCTGTGTAAGAGTGGAAGGAAATGGTAGAAATATTTTTGCAGATGGCATTCTTAGAAAGAAGCCCTTTCCTAATGGTTTTTTTTTTAACCTCCAGAAGATACACAAAGGGTACAAAGTGGTTTATTTGAGTGACCCCACAATGTCTGTGAGCAGCATTTGAGCTAGTTGGTGCCAAGTGTATGTATAATTGTTAGATGTGTGAGTTGTCCTATCACTTTATTAGTGTTCTTAAATATGCACTTCAATATATGCCTAAGGCTCAGATGCTGCAAGCAATTCAGCATGTGAATAACTCCATTAGCTGCCAGGTATTGCCTCAGATACTCTAAATTAAACATGTCTGTGGACTACAAGAAGAGGGATTAAGTGTTTTCTGGCTTGGAAGTCAAGGGCTCCACATTAGAGTTCATCAGGACTGGCCATGGGGCAAATATGTGGTTGGGATTTTTGCCTTTGAAAAGACACAGCAAAACTGTTCTTTGATCTTCAGTGGTATTCAGCATTAAATTCTCTATCTAAAGAAAATTTATTCCAGACCTCAAAAGTGCTCACACTATTATTCTAGTTTTTCATATATTGGTTGAGAATTTAGGGGGGGGAACAAAAATCCTTGAGTATGTATCTTAACAGAGTATGTTCTATTTTTATGAGAATGTATCTTTTTTTTTCCCAGTACAGTTCTCTCTCTCTAACAGATCACATGTTTGTTATCATGACAATCCATAGAAACTTCTTGGAAATTATGATATACAACACTGCCATTACAAAAGCGAGGGTCTAGCTGCTGCTGTCCTGCATGGGTGAAACTCCACACTTAAAACTTGGAACAATTAAAGACTGATGTTCTAAATTTCTCCAAATGATCTGTTTGTTTCCTGTAGTGCTTGTTTTGAGCCCTTTGTGCTAAAGTTTATTACCTTGGGCCTGCAAGCACTTTCCAGGGGCATCCTACTAATTATTCTAATTCTTGTAAATGAAGGGAATTACTTACGCCCACTCCACATCATGCTCAACTTTTGTGGCTTGTACAATTGTTTGTATTACCATCTGCAAGATAATTAAAATCCCATTTTGTGTTCTGTGTCTCAGATGGTACAAATAGATATCATTTTGTCTATTTTGGTGGCTATTTGCATAATGCTTCAATTAAAGCACAGCCTGAGCAGGGTTAAAGCAGATGTATGCTCCAGAATCAGCTGTCAGCAGGTGTGAGGGTACTCAGATACAAATTCGGTGTAAGAAAATGTTTGTTTCAGTTTCTTTATATGCACCTGTCAGGGCGGATGGGAGCTTTATATGAGAATCTTGAAGAGAACAGGCCAGAAGCATTAATTTTTTAACATTCTTTTTCTCCAGTCAAGGCACACATTACTGAGCAAAAAGAAGCCTTTATCATCCAATTCTCTGGAGCAACAGATCCTCTCGCTGGAAAGACAGAGACGAGAGGTAATCTTAAATATACCCTTAACTACATGATGACTGATTGTACCACACCTGTGAATCTGGAAGAGCAGAGGTTTATTTAGTACAAAAGGCAAATTTTATTAATGATCACTATTGTTAAAGGCCATGGAACAACAGGCAGGGTTTGCACCCAGCAGTGTTCCAGTCAGTAGGAGTCTTCCATTAATTTGTTTGAAGTCAAAGGCCTTCTAATTGGAAATACGTTCATGGAACTTGTAGCAAACTAGCAGCAAAGTCCTTGGCCTTTTAGGAGCTGCAGCTTGGGATTTGTGCAGTGTTGCAAATGATCCACCTGTAGCTTTTTGTGTATTTGCATGTTTGCTGAGTGTTGCTTCCTGAATGTTCGTGTGCTTTAACTGAAATACCAAAGCACTGGCAGATGGGCTGCAAGGCTTGCCAAACCTTAAACTTGCTGCTTCTGAGATAAACTGGCCAGATGATGAGGAGGTTGGGAACACTTATTGACAGAGGATTAGAATGCCAGTCTGTTTTTGATTTACTGAGAATGTTAAAATAAGGGTTATTTACTGTGCCTTCCTGGTAATTACAGCTTCTGGAGGTGAACAAGCAATGGGATCATCAATTTAGAAGTATGAAACAGCTTTACGAAAAGCAGGTAACAATGCTGACAACTTCCATTGGAATATGTGTGCCACCTGCTGACAGTTAAGTTGGTATTTAAATACCAGCCAGCCAAAGCCATGGTAAACATCTTCCTTTGTGTTTAGCTCATAAATTAAAAAAGCTTCACCACATAAAAGTGAAGCCAATGTGTGTCAGTCTTCAGTAGGACAAACTAACCAGAGAAGCAGGGTGTCCCTTGAATAGCAGGGACCAGTGTGGACATGACAGCAGAGATCCTCACGCCCTCCACACGGCAGTAAAAATTGCACATAACCGAGAGCACAATTAGCTGAAAATCAGCTTGCAGTGCCTGGTGTGCCCAGCCCCTGAGCCACATCATCACATAGCTGTTGGTTCTTGTCCCATCTCTTGTGAAGCCTGGGAGCTCTCTGGTAAATTCTCCACGAAAGTTGCCCTTTCTAAGCAGAGACTTTCAAAATGAATTGTAAATAAGTATTTTTATTTCCTTCCCCCCCCGCCGCTAAGATCCAGTTGACATAGCTTTTGTTCCTTGCTTATGGCTGTGTGGAATCATTGCTGCAGACATTATCATCAGCTGCCTAGTGAAGCTGAATGCTCAAATTTTGCCTGGTATTCCAAAACCCAAGTGGCTTCATTGGCTGACATATCTACTGTTTCCTGCTGTAAAAAGGAAGTTTATAGAATGACTTGATGTGCTTATCAGGAAAATTTTCTCTCTAATATTTTCCAGAAAGCTTTACTGAGTTCTGGATCATTCATTTTCTTTTTCCCTCAAAGAGAAGAGGAATCCAAATGGCTCCTCCTCATTTAATCTGGAACTGTTTTATGCCTCTGGCTCGACACCCTGGAGGTGCTGTGCCTTTCAGAATGCCCAGTCAGCCCAGCATGGTGTGTCACTTGCTTTCCAGCTGGCAGAGATGAAGGCAAAGCTGGACGTGTCGGAGAGGAGAGTGAGCGAGCTGGAGCAGGAGAGACCCCGGCAGCACCCAGAGGAGGAGAGGTGGCGAGCGCTGGGCAGAGAGAGGCTGTTGCAGGAAAAGGTAGGAGGGTGCCCCGTGTCACCCCTTTTGTGCTCTGTGGGGAACACTCTCTTGCCTTTCATCTTTCTCCCCTTGTGTGAGGCAGAGCGTGGGTTGTGCACAGCCCAGAGGTGAGACGGTGGCTCCTCAATATTGTACCCAAGGCAGTGGCTGCTGAGCTGCCTCATCACAGAACTGTGTATTGAGAGAGAGAGTCATTTCAATAGGGACTGGCAGACAGCACAGCATTAGTGTGGGGGGGGGTGTAAAGAGCAGCTTGATATCTACACTGCAGAGATTTCCCTCCTCACAGTTCAGCTCAGGGTGAAGTTCTTTGCCAATGAAAACGCTGCGGTTATTTCCAGTGGAAGAGGAGCACCATTGCAGGTGTGACACAAAGTGCTTGGCAAGAGATATTCGAAGGAATGAATGCAGCTCCAGTCCCCAGGTTCTGGTACTGACAATACAGGCTCTCATATGTGTGCTAGCTGTCTCAGCTCCCTGCAGATATTAGTGACACGGTCAGTGCACTTAGCAGGGCTGGAAGTGTCTGGGCTGATCAGCTGCTCCAGAGTGGTGTTCACCTCACCCTCAGAGTGGTTGGGCTGCTCTCTCAGGAATCCTTGGCCACTGGCTTTTGTGGTAGGCTTTTGCATCTAAATTTAGATCCCTGAGCTGGATTCCCACCTCAGTAAAACCACCAGCTTGAGCGATGGGCACATACACAAAACTTTGTGCTCCATTTTAGAAACCCCACAGAATGGTGCTTCCTGTTCTCATTGTGCTTCATGGTATCATGTACTTCATGACCTCTTGTGAGAGTTTCTGGATGGTGATGATGGCTGAAGGTGGGCTTTTCTATTCACGTGGTAACCTGAAGCAAGTGGCAATTGCATCACTTCCAGGCTCAGATAAGATGTGAGTTAGCTGGTGCAGGAAAAGAAATGCAATCCCCTTAGCTTATATCTGCATAAGCAGAACATTCTTCTTACTTGCTTATCAATTAGTCTTAGCTAAGCACGTACTGGATTTCCAATCCATAGCACAGTTTGCATGTTTTAAGGCAGACTGTGTCATTATGTACTTGCTGAATCACTGCCTGTATTTGCTCTGAGTGTTGATTCAACGTGAGACAGTTCATATTCCTGTTCGTGTTGCTGCCTGCCTTTTAATATGTGATACCTGGGAAAATAGCCACCATTTTGTAAAAATAAAGATAAGTAGTACAATCTCCCAGATTTTTTTACTGCATACATGAATAATGAGTGAAATGACAATATAGTCCAAAAACTTTTTATGGGGACAGGTTAACCAGCATGGAACTTTGGTCTTAAATCTGCAATTTCTTTAAAGTTGCACACTCAGCCAGTAAGGGCTTGTCAACTTGAGCTAGCTCCTGGATGTGTTCCTATACTTATTGCAGAGATACCCTGCTAATCTTGCCTAGTTTTTGGAGAAAATGAAAGGTCCCGCTAACTTTGAACACAGCAGAGTAAAACTTCCTCGTGTAAGCAACAGTTACTCAGAGGTGTTTTTCACTGGCTCAATTAGCACACGGTGATGAGCTCAAACTGTGACTGGCTGCACAGAGATGTGGCTTGTTACACAGAAAAAGAAACCATTCATATGGTTTGCTGGGCCTGTGATTGTTGGATCTCACTTTTTTATTCACATAAAGCAGCTGCAGAAGAATATTTGAAATACTTTTTTGTAACGGACCCTTCTGTTTCATCTGCCTAAACAGCTTTGTTCTAAGAGCAGTCTGGCAAAAGTGGGCTAGTGAGGAATGCCTCACCCTACGAGGGAAGTTTACAAAATGCCATTTGCTTCAGGGTCTGATTTGGATCTCAGCTCCCTTCACTGTAAATTGAAAATAGCCATACTGAAAGGGAACAAGAGAGTCAAATTCACAGTCAGGCAAATCTGCCCTCATAATTCTTATAATGCCATCTTGGAAAGAAGGCTCATTTGTAAATCCTGTTGTAAGCAGGGACACCTTCCTGGTAGTTTGCTGTGGAGGAACAGTGTGGGCATATGCACTAGGAATGGTCCAGATGAAGTCAACAACAACTGTGATGGGGTCAAAAAAAAGTGGGTTTTTGGGCCTTGTTTGGTTCCTTGGTAATTCTGGAGCAGGCTGAGACTTCCTCTTATGTAGTGGATAAAGCCCTAAGAGTATGTAATGCTGAGATCTGGTTTTGTCTTTAATGTTGTGGGGCACTGGGAATGGCTGGGACTCCACCAGCATTTAGCCCTGGCCTTATTCTCTGAGTACACAAGAGAAATGCAGGTCTGGGGTAACTGTCTGTGTGATTTTGATCTGCTTGGCCTGCCAGCATTCTCATGCCTTCGTGCAACTCCGGAGAGCAGGGATTTAGTCTGGTATGTTGTCTCTGTCTCATCATATGGTGAGTGGTCAAAACAATTTCTACAGACTTTATCATATCTGGGTGTACTAATGATCTGCCTTCCTGTTGCCTCCCTTCCCAGCTGTGTTTGGGGCAACAAAAATGCAGCACATCTGTCAGACAGAAGATTAATCTGAAAATTGTTCTTGAAAAATGTTTCCATCTGCATTTCTGCAGCATCTCTCTGTGTTTTTGCATCCCAGAAAGATACAGAGGTCCTTAGTGAAGCTCTCCATGAAATGAAGGAAGAGAACAGGCTCCTGAAGCAGAAGAATGCCTCAATGACCAGAAAGAAAGAACATTATGAGAGTGAAATAAGTCGTCTCAACAAGGTAGGAACAGGAGTGAGCCACTGGCCAGGAGCTATTCCTTTAATTCTGGGATCCCTGTTGTCAGTGACCTACCAGATACCATCTTTTCAATCCTGGGTGACCAACCTGGTGGCAAGCACATGATCACCATTTGGGAGCTGGAGAAAAAAGCAAGAACTCACTTCAGCTCATACCTGTGCATGCTGCTCTTGGCAGGTAGTAGGGTTGCATTGCAAAGAGAAAAATCCAGAGAGTATTTGGCTTCTCCTATGAAACCTCTCTACATATCATGTCTAAGCCCTTTCTACATCCTTCCTCCTCAGAGCCAAAGGGGAATGGCACAAAGATGCTTCTGTATGCACCTGGTGAAACACTGTGGTTGAAAAGGTCACACTGTTTAAAAACTGTTGTTTTCATATATTCTGTGTTTGAGAATAATGGCTTCTCTTCACGACACTGGTCATGTCCTGCTGTTTATGTCCATACACACATATATTCATACCTATAATAGTATGTGTATGTATTTCTCACTGAGGAAATTGCCATTAAATAGCTAAATGGGATTTTTTTTAACTGAGGGAAAGTAATAAATGTAATTTTGTTTAATCAAAAGATCACATAAAGCAGTGGGTGTTTTCTAACAATTTTGTATTTCATGGTGAACCACAAACACTTCCTGAGGAAATGCACTGCAGTAACCATTGCTGTGTGACTTTAATAAGTGCTTTAATAAGCTAAAGGGCCGTGATGTGCAAAAGTCAAGCCAAAAAACATAATAAGAAAAAAATCTGACAGAACCCAAGATCTCTAGCTCTTTTTGAAATGCATTGAGAGGACTTGCTCAAAGCTCCAGTCTAACCTTAATTCGAGGCCTTGTTTGTTAAACAACTTAGTTAAATATTTTATTCTTCTGGCTTATGATGTGGCTATAATAAGACAGATACAGACCATGCTTTTAAATGAAGGATCAATTTCATATAATGCGCTTTCCCAACAGTAATTTACTGATTTTATGTGTATTTTCATCCTTCAAATCTCGTGTCATGAATGCACATAAGACTGGAAGGGACCCTCTTTGCCCTTTCAAGTCTAGTCCCCTACTGTTGCAGGTTCAACCACTTGAAGTTATTACAAATTCTCTGAAACCAAACAACTTCTTTCTGTGTGAAAGGATAAAGCAGGGTCTCACAGCATTGTTCCCAAATGCAGTTCAAAAACAGTTCACCTTACTGTTAACCTTTTAAGATTGAACTTTCTGGATTTTTCTTTTCTTTTTTCTTCCCCCTCCATAATTCTGCGTTGTAGAACCTCCTCAAAAAGGTGTTAAAGGGGGGCTCAAAGGGGCAGAAGAAGGGTTAATCAGTAATCAGGGTATCTGTATTTTCACCCTCCCAGTTTAAGTTCAACCTTCTTTATGTATTGGCATGGAACACGAGCTTTGTCACTATTATACCAGTTTCATTTCTGCACAATTCTTAGGGACAGCAGCTCATCAGATAAAAAGCCTTCCTTTTCTGTGCCTTCCATGGAAAGTGCTTGCTTTTTGTTGGGCCTTGGAAAATTAATACTAATCCTTAGATTTCTTTGGATACTTGGATACTTTGGTTCTCCTGCTTGGCCACTGCTTCCCCCTTTGCCTCTTCCCCCTCCGGGTTATCTTCCCTCCTTCCCACACAGAGTGTGGGCAGCAAGGGAGAGCTGAGGATCTTTACCATGGATTGAACTTCTGAAAGAGCTCAAGTTAGGGATTTGTATCTTATGTGAGAGAATTTGGAAAGTACTGAATGGTATTTGTGCTAGAGTAAAGAAAATAATACATAATTATAATGTGTGGTTATAGACAGACAGATGTAAGAGTGATTTAAAGATTATTCCAGTCCAAGGGAGAGCTGTGTGGTACTGTTACAAATAACAAAATCTGCAAAGAACTGTGGCAGAATTTCGGTGTAAAACAGTAAAAGTGGTACCAGTGTTGTGTGTATTCTTAACTCCCTCTAGTGACAAGCTATGGAGACTACACAACTTCCTCTCAAACACAGGGTTTACTTCATTCCACGTGAAGGAATCTCTACTTTCAAGGCAAAAAATGTTTCAGTCAGACTTTACTGTAGTAAAGTGGGTTTATATCCAGTATATATAATTGAAGCAACTACAAGTGAAGAGGAAACCTCCTTCTAATAATTTAAAAGGATATTTTTTCTTTTTCATGTGGTGGATCTCTGGTCAGTAATTTTGCTGTTTGGTGTTGTAGGCCCTTCTGGATGCGTTAAAAAAGCAGCACTCACCTGTGGTTGGGACCCCTCCAGGGAAGGGTGACAGGAACAGCACTGAGGAGATGAGAACCCAACTTGAAGTTCTTAAACAGCAGGTAAGAACAGCTCAAGTAAGCCTGGATGGATTTCAACACAGCATAATTGTGCCTTCTCTCCCAGGAATTGTGCGTGGTAGACTTGCTGTGTAGAGCTTTTGAAAGGAAGAGCCAGTTTGGCCACAGCCCTTTGGAATGATGTTTCCCCTGATGCTGTCATCACAGCAGTGTCCACAAAGTGAAACTGAGTCCTGGCAAAGGACTGGAGCAAGGACTTGTGGAGGACTCAAAGCAGCAGAATGGCTCTCCTAACTCTTGGAGGTGTCCTGCCAGCTCTCTGCTAGGGGCTGAATTTCATCCAGAGGGAATGCTAAACTTCATGAGTTACTGATTGTATCTTCTGCTCCTTTTATCTTAGAAGTTGCCAGTGTAGTGAATTATCCAGGGATCTTAGTCCTGGAAAACAAGAGTGTTGGCATTGCAGTTTTTCTAAGTGTGAGGCAAACCATTTGCATCCATAACCTGCATCCCAAGCACTATAGACATGTATTTATTTATTTTTTAAATCTTTTTTCTGAGCAACTCAAGTGTTTTGTGCACTGGCTTTCTTTCCATACGAAAGAATCTGTTTAAGAACATTATAGTTTTCAGATAATTTTACACTTCAGGTCTGTTGTCCTGGATAGCGTCAGGGTTAACGTTATTGACACACAAATGGATGTGATCAGAATGGGAATTTTATTCAATGGGAATAAAATACTTGTTTCTGTCACGTTTGACAGCAGAGCCAGATTTTGCTCTCTAATGTAATGTTTGCCACATGCTGGAGAACAAAATCCTGCACTTGATTGTACAGTAATGAATTATTTCATTCTACACAATAAAATAGAGTAAACCATTTTTTTTCCCTAAATTCTCATGGGGTGTCCATTTTATGAATGTGTTTTTCTAGTTGTATAAATCAGTACAGTGAGTCCAGACTTCCTTCTACACGAAATGGAGCAGAAGGCTCTAACTGGATGGAGGAGGGACCCTTGGGACAAGGGTGATGTGACAGAGTCCCACGGGAGCTTGGCTGTCATCAGCCCATCCCTGGTCACAGCAGAGGAGATGAAGGCATTCATTCCTTGGGAGGTGTCCACTCTTTCTCAGGGCAGCAGAATAAATGGCAAAACTGTGCCAAAGTGGTTCCCTTGCAGCTCCAGCAGATTGTACAGCTGGGGTGTGGGAGGTGGCACAGCAGAGAGGGAATTGGGAGAGAAGAAATGAGGAAACACTGAGGAGAGAAGTGTGTAGATGGACAAGGGGGATACAGGGATTTCTGCAAGTGACAGCTTAGTCTCTGCTTTGGAGGGTCAGGAAAAGAATTTATAGAGCCCTGTGTTGGCCTTTTTCTTCCTCTGAGGTATTAACATTTTTCTGGTGTTTCTGTGAAGTCGTAGCACTGCTTCCACCAGAAAGAAAACTGGATCTGTCCAATGGGCAGGGCATGAGCCACAGCAAGCAAGTTTTTTGGGGAAGAGACTGTCAGCAGGCTTTAGTGAGCAACCAAGAGGACATGAAAGGGCTTCTGAAAGTTCTGGTGGTGATTCCCACCCAAACATGCCTTTGCTGTTATTTGTCAGTAGAATTGCCACCAACCTCCAGCTTCTCACCAGGTGGATGCCTGCCCATTAGCTGAAGAATTAAGGCAGTCATCTTAATACCAATTAATTTATGGATTTGTGTTTTGTTTCCGAATCTGTGCACTCACTGCCTGTGTCTGGGGTGGTCAGATATTTTTTAATGGGATGAAGCTCTGTGATTCCTGACCACATAAAAAGAGCTAAGCCACTGCATCCTTCAGCATTTGCAAGGCAGCTTATTTTCCAGGAACAGGGTCAAACATCTGTATTTCCATTGGGAATTGTGTACATTACATTCCATTTGGAATTGTGTACATTACATTCCCCTCTGCCTCTCCACTGGGGTGGGGAGATTCTTTGCTAACTCCTTGCACCTGAGATACAGGAGGGAGTTAAAAGTGCGCATAACTGAAGGGAAAATGGAAAAATGTTGGTAAAATGTTTGTCCTGCTACTGTTAATCCCTTAAAAAGATCCATACTAGTATTTGCTATCTTGTTTATAATATTTAAAACTGATATTTGCCAGTCAGCCTTTGAATTGCAAGGTTGTACAAAAACTGGCCCTGGGGACTGTTTCAATTGATGTGTGCCATTGGAGAATGGCCATTGCCTGTCACTTTGTATTGGTCACAAAAATAGACCAGGGAAACTTCTGTTTGAAGGATTGCACAGAGGAGGGATCCCCTTGGAATGCAGCCTCCTGCTTGGGCAGAGTTTAGAAAGCAACCAAACCACAAAGTGGCTCTGCTGAAGTTCACACACTGTTCATAATGATTGCAGGTCCAAATATATGAGGAAGACTTCAGAAAGGAGAGATCTGACCGAGAGAGGCTTAATGAGGAGAAAGAAGCATTGCAGAAAGTTAATGAGAGATTGCAATCTCAACTGAGTAAACTCAGCTCTCAGGTATGAGTCAAAAGAAAGCTCCCATTGCCAGCACATGTGTATTTTATTTTTTTTTCTCACTTTCCACACAATTCAAGGCTTTCTGGCTTCCATTAATTGACATTGGATTTTATATGAGGTCACCACCTGGGATGAAATCATTCTGAAGTAATGCAGTAAGAAGATGAGAAACGATTAGAGAAGACTTCCAAAATGAGTAGATGAAGGGAGTATTTATTGCAAAAACTTTTTAAACATATCTGAAAATGGAGGAGGGGGGAGGGGGGGCACGACCAAAAACAAATCCAAAGGACTTTGATTGTTTCACTGGCACTTGATATAAGAGTTGTAAGATCAAACCAACTTTTGAAATAAAGAGCTTCTGTAGTTAATCCTGATCTCTGCAATTGAATTACAGAGTGATGTTAATATCACTGAGGAAAAAAAAACCTCTATACAAATTAGCTGAGCAGTCTCTGCAATAATTTTTTCTTGCAACATCCTTTATATCTCTTCAAAGTAGTGTCAGTAGGAAGCCATAGTAAAATCATGGCATGCAAAACTCTGAGCTTTCTCAATCCCCATTTAAAAATGACGAAATCTCGAGGTTTCCTCTCTTGACAAAATTGTGCAATGCTTTAAAAGAACATCTGATTACCGAAATGTTCTGTGGTGATTTATTGTCCTCCCCAACGTTGTTGTGACACAGAAACTTCAGTATTGTCTTATTCTCAGCCAAGCCATCCATCAGTGCCAGTGGGGTCTTGCTAAAAGTGTCAGAGGACGAGTGCTGTCCAGTGCCCCCCATTCCCACTGGTTTCAGTGATGTTGTGCTTCACTGTCCCTGCAGTGCACCCCCAGTTCACACTGGAGAGCTTCCTGTTTGTCTCTTCCTGCCTTGGGATTTGATTAAACAGAGCTTGTGGAGGATTTTAAAGATGAGAGCAAGCATATAAAATATTTATTAGTTTGTTTTCTTAAGTCAAATTATTTAGTTGTGACTCATGGAATCGCAGAATATTCATCATCTTTTACCCCTCCTTGCTCTGTCCTTAGGCAAATTCCTGTTGACTCTACTGGAACGCAGAGGGCCTAAGAAAAGGCAGACCCAAATCTGAGGCCATCAACTTTGGTCCTATACCAAAATTTTTTACTTCTCTTGTCATGCAAGTGACTGTCCATGTAGTTCTGCTTCAAACGATTGAAAGCTACTGGGTGTAATGAAAATACAGAATTGTTTTTGAATATAAAAGACACACAGAAATGTGCTTGTCGTATCTTAAAACCAATATTTTCCGCACATAAAATGTGTCAAGAGTTTGGTGTGGCACAAGTTAGTTCTCTTAAATAATTTTTTTAATAAGTAGTCTGAGGGGACTAAACAAGCAGCACTGTAACCCATTCGTACCTGAACGTTCTGTTGGTTGTGTTCTGCTACTAATGCATTTCTTCTTGTTCTTTCTTTCTTGACAGACAAAAGTGCTCCCAGTACAGCCTGAGAGGCCCAGTTACCCTGCTCCACTCTTCCTCTCTCCATGTGTCAGTTATGGGGGCTGTGGGATGGTTCTTCACTATCCAGATCCTCGGGTGCATCCCGTGCCTCGCAGGGCACAGGAGCAGCAGCAGCAGCGCTCGGTAAGGTTCCCCCCATCTCCTGTGTCACAAGGACACTGATTTTCTCACAGCCTGGTGACCACAGGTGCCATCACAGTGCCATCCTCAGCAGCAACTGAAGCTGTGCTTTCCCATTTTGTTGTTGGGTCCAGATCAAGATAAATTTTACTTTGGCAAATGCTCTTTATCTATAACACCACTGAGAAGAAAAACGGGATTCTTATACGTTTGTTTGTTAATTAAAAATATAAGGTGGTGTGATTGGAGTCTTGTTGATTTCTTAGATTAATTTACTTCCATGACACACATTCAGAGCCCTTTCTAGCTGTACAATTACCCCACTTCAGAAGTAGGGGTCTGCTCTGAGCCGTCAACATAAAATAATAAAAAACCAAATCAGCAGAAGTGGAAGTTCTATCTGAGTGTGGCTAACACAATGAGAAATTTGCCTTTTTTCCTGGAACACAGCAGGGTCCTGTCTTCCTCAGCATGAAGAAGAATAGCTTTGCACTGGAGCAGGTTCTGTGAGTGGGAGTTATTTATTCCAAGGAACATAGTGCTTCAAAGAATATTTTTGAAGTGCTTTGGGTTATCTAAGTGGGCTGGCTTGTTCCAATCTTGTGAGAATGCATTTAAACATGGTGAATGTCATTTTAAATACGCAATATCTGTTTCTGGCTGTAAAGCTGTCACATATGGAAAGATGCTCATTATTTGAGAAATTATAGCTGAATTTTTGCAAAATGCGTGTAAGGCTTTCAGGCTGTAGAAATCCAATGGAAAAGCTGTGGTCAGACAAGTAATTTCTGTGCTTCAGGAGTGTGCTTATCTGCCTATTTATCAAAGTTGGAAGTATTGCAGAATGTTTTTCCCTGCAATTTGGACACTGGCCCAGATTATTTTGGCTCTTCTCCCTGAACTTTCATCATCTGGGTTTCTAATTCTGTGAGGGATCACTGGGTTTACAACTTTGCCATTCCTGCCGGAGTGCCGGGGTCAGTCTGACTGGTTGCTTTGTAACTCCCAGTTTCATTCTGACCTTTTTTTTTCAATTCTTTGCCTGTGTGAGTTGCTGCTCTGAGCTTTGGGTACCTCCCTGAGCAATTTGTTAGCAATGAAGAAAGGTGTTAGAATTTAATGGGTGTCCTGCTACGTAATCCTGCGTGCTTAGGCTGTGCTTTTGCTTTTTGGTTCTTTTTCTGTCTTGCACTTTTTCTTTCCTTTTTATACTCCAGTAGAAACATTTTGGTTAGTCTGATGTGAAATACACATCTTGTTCCTGAATCCAAATCCATTCAAGTGTGTGGGGTGTAGGTACATAAAAAGAGAAAATTTATCAGAGAACATAAAATTCACCAGAAACTCAAAAAAGCAATGCAAATGAGTATAATTTGAACCATTGGTGAAAAACTACCTGTGCTTAAAGCTTTGTATCAAAGCCTATTTTGTTTGCCCACAAGCACAGAATTAGTTAATTATTCCTGTGACTGGTACAATTTAAGTTAAAATACAACAGCTCCCTATTTTCCCTGGCAGTGTATGAGAGTGATTACTGCTGTATAAGCACGAATGACAGCAAAACATAGAAGTTAAATCTGTTTTCTGTATCTACAGCTTCATCCTGCCATCCTAATTTAGGCAAAACTTCTGTAGGAGTCTATGAAATTTGTTCCCTGCAGATTGAAATCTGCAAGATTTCCCTTGGGACTACTCAATGATTTTGTCAGAGTAATTTCTGCAAAACAAGAATCATTTTTCCAATGTAACTAATTTGAAGCAGCAATTACCTAGAATTTGACAAGCTTGCATGGACTACTTATTCCAGACAGATGGCCTAACACGGCTTCAGCTGAAATGGCTGGTCCCAAAGTTGTTTTCTCTAGTGGTAATTTGCTACTCATTTACCACAGTGGGTGGTATAAACTCTAGTGCACTACTTCTTCCAAGATTTCCCTTGACAAAACTATGTCTGCCTGGACATAACCTTCCCAATACTTCCTCTTGTGAGACAGATGGGAATTTTTCCTATCTCACAGTACTTTCAGGAAGTTATTTGATAATAACTAATGCATAGTAACACCAGTGCTAACCTGTGAGGAAGGGGAGGAGGAGAGAGAACTTTATTCCATGGTTAATTCCTGTCACACTGGAGCATTTTACAGCTGTTACAGATGTATTCAAACTGGAGCAGCTTCACCTGTCAGATGTGCCAGGTTTCTCTGGGGTTCTTTGGTAGAGGGAGATGCCTGCTGGTATCTTCTGCTGCACTTTATTCCTTAGCCCTTTTAAAGTCTGGTTTGGTTTTCTTAATGTTTCCTTGTGATTTTCCTTGTGATTTCCTTGTGATTTGTGGGATCTAGAAAGGTTTACAGCAATTCCTCTAATGGGTGCAGCATCTAGACCACAAGGAAAGGAAGCAAACTGGGAGACTGGGATCGGTGGAAACAAACCTAAATATGATTTTTTTGTAAACTGCTTTTGTATGGCTGATGAGAAGCTTCACAGCACAATTATGTTTTTATCATGTCACTGTTCTTTTGTTTGAAGTGCCTGTGAAGTCCATATTGCTGCAATAATGTTTTATTGTTCTGTGCAGCCGGACTATCAGTGGTATGTTCCTGACCAGCTTCCGCCAGATGTGCAGCACAAGGCAAATGGTAAGACAACAGCTGTACAGAGCATGTATTAAATGTACTTTTCTTTCCAATGGAGGCCTTTGAGAGATGTAGAGTAAACTTTCCTGTCTATCTGAGTGCTTATGTGACAGCTTTGCCTTGGAGAGTCAAGGTTGGTGTGTGTGAGGTTTCTGGTGTAACGCCATCGACGTTATTGCTTTGTTGCAATTCATAAAATGTCTCTATTACACATTATAGGATCACACGTTTGCCTCATTAAACACCTAGTAATAGTCCTAAAGAAAAGATATCCTCGGAATTCTCCTTAGAGCTTCTGTTGCTCCAGCAAAGACCGAATTTAATGATGTGCCAAAACTGGGGCCAGCATGGGGCAGGTTTAGGAGCCCTTGGTAACAAAGTGCAGGCTTTAGGATGTTGTTTCACCTTGAAGGCAAAATGCCCATTGCTGTTCCTGATCTGTGCTGGTAGTTCAGGGTGCCAGGTCTGAGAATAGAGCCATGCAAATGAACAGAGTATTCTCTGTTGTATATTGGCAAATACTTGCCAAAGAGTCGGTACCAACTATTGTTTGGAAACTGGGAGGAGTGATTAATAGTTGTGTCTGGATTTGAAATCATTCCTGGGTGTTTTGAAGTACTTGTTTCAGACCATTGAAAAGATGGACACCACAAGGAATCTCTTCTGGGTGGGAATCTGCCATCCCATGGTGCCAGTGGGTACCGTGTGGGGTGGCAGGAACTGCTGAGTCCAGCAGCTGTTTTGTAACATCTGGAAGGAGAAGATGGCTACAGAGGAACTATTCCATTATTTGCTGTCATCCAGGTTTGCCCAGAAGAGAGGGTAGGGTGGGGAAATGTAGCTCACCAAAATGGCTGATGAGCATCCCATAATTACATGGCTGCTCTTTGGAGGGTTCTGATGTGGTCTCAGGGAAAGTAATGCTGTGGCTGCACAACAGAACAGGAGATTAATTGTGCCATTCCTCCCACTTAAACTCCGAGTGATTTATGGCACCAGAGGATACAGGGAGGATGTTTATAACAGGGAATGAAACCAGTCCAGCCACCAACTGCAGCTGTGGTCCAGGGCAGTGCTCTTGGGGGATCTGAAGGAAGAGAATTCTTCTTCTACCCTGCTTGGCTATGTGACTTGTTTTCTGGCTCTCTGAAAAAAAACTCACTGAAAATCTGTGCTTTGTCTTTCTGTTACTGTTCATTGCCCAGGATATCCAAACACCTCCTTCTCAATGGGACAGGGATCAGGACACTTGGAGACTTTCCCTTCCCTTTTTGCTTCAGTCCCTATAAAGAGGGCTTATTAACAGTCCCATCATAGTGCTGTGTAGGATGTCTGCTTTAACACCTTCTTGGTGCTCATTCTTTTTGTCCTGGCTGCTAAAGCAAAGATGATTTTGATCATTTATCCATTGATCACACAGAGGTCAAACTTCCACTCTCAGTTTAAAGTCACTGGCCTGGCTTTATGTATTATATATGGTTGTCTATATTAAAGCTGCCTCTAAGTATTTTGAGAAACGTTTCCAAGATGGAAGCTCCAAGAATATGTGATGAGCAAGAGTTCTTGATGTTCCCATTTCTTTGTTCCATTTTGTACAAGTGCTAATTGCAATGCTGGGTCTAAATGAGCCAGTGTGTGCAGCATTCCTGATTCTCAGTTCTCATCCTTCATTTTCTCAGTAGATGATAAACGGACCAATAAATCTTATCTCTGCTGAGCTAGGTCTTCATTATAGAAAACAAATCAGCAGTGCAGCAACTTCTGGGCATGAAAAGGTTTCCTTTAGGAATGCTGTTTCAGTAGATTGATGTTTCTAGGGAAAACCCTTAAGTTTCCCTTAACAAATTTTCCTTTGACGCTGGGCTTTTTTTCTTAAGTAATAATTATGAAACACAGGTCACAGGTTGTAACTTTAGAGCTAAACACAAGTGAAATGAATTGGCAAACTGATATTTTTTATAATATTCCATTCAAAAAAGCCTGTTTTACAGATTTCTGGAATCTATGAGGGTTTCATAACATCATTGGGGCTTCAAAGGCCAGGTCACCAGGGAGGAATTACTAATTTTTTGTGCGGTTTTGTATAGATGCATCTACATTGTGCTTTCCTCCCTCTCTCGTGAGGGAGGAAGGTGTTTGCACCCAGGTGCTTTGGCATTTGACTTGGGTTCTGCAGGTCCTTCTGTAACCAGCTGTAATCTCATGTTTTCTGCTTCTCCTGTAACCATGCCTATACTTTTCTTCTGACTGGCACCACTTTCTTTAGCTGTTCCCGTTTCAGAGGAGTCTGTTTCCAAGATCTGCTGCCTCTGTGAAACCCAGTTCATCTTTCTATTTTGTTTAAGCAACATTTTTTTCCTGCATCTGTAGGTACAGGATTATCTCTGAAGTATTTTTTAAATTAAAAAAAAACCAAAACAACAAACCAACACTTTGCTACAGAAATTTGATGAACACTATTTGATGCTATTTACTAGAGTTTTTCTCCAGCCTGTTATTTTCCCCAGAGGTGTGTTTTGGTAGTTGGCAGAGGATCGCTTAGGCAATGTTGTGTCCAGCACTGAACTCTTGTGGTTGTGTGATGGTTTGGATCTGACACTTTTCAATTTGAGCCCTTTCTAATAAACTGGGAATAAATTCATCAGAATACAGGAAAGATGAGAGGAATAGGGTGGGCAAAATGAGAGGAAAAAAGGAACTCAACCATCAAAAAACTGCTTAAAACCTCAGATAACTCATACCAGAGTCTTACTTGTCTTCCAAAAAAGCAAAGGTGTTTCCGTGAAAGTCCCAATAAAGAAGGAAAAGCAGAGTGGAAATGTAGGTGATGTGAGACAGAGATTAAGGAAGATGAGATATTTTCTTACTGCACTGGCAGTATATTTCCAAGAGAATAACTCTTCTTTCCCAGCTCTGGGCTCGTCCCTCCCCAGGTACTTTGCTGTGCAGGAAGCCTAGTCCTAAATTGTGCTTAAATTCTTCCAGCCCAGCCTTGTTGGACCAGCAATGCTGCCTTGGGAGGGACTTCAGCTCCTAAGTCTCTCTCTGTGCTGTGTCACACTCCTGAGAGCAGTTTCTGACCTTTCTGTTCTTGGTTGTGTGGTTCTGTTTGGTTTTTGTGGTTGATTTGGGGTTTTTTTTAATTTTTAAGGAGCAAGGCGGAAAGATTTCCAGCAAATGTACTTAATGTCACTTTATTTGGCAAGCAGTGTTGACTTCCTTCCTCATCCAACTGTGCAAAATTGAAAAGACAGTTGTAAAAAAGAGCTTGATCTTGGAGATTTTGCCTGGACCCAGATTTTTAATGCAAAATTCTCTGGAAAAAAGGTTTATTGCTCAAAAGCCTACTCGGAGCAGGAACCCTTTTGCATGCTGCAACTGCTGGCATGTCTTGCCTTTTTCACTTCCAGAATTTATCCTACTGCATTTGTTTCCTTGGCAGAAAGATTCCCAGTACATGCATTTAAGGACCCCAGCTGCCCCTGCAGAACATCAGATAAAACCAGTGGATTTCTCCAGCCTGAGCTGGATGTTTTTATGTTGCATCCAGTGATGCCAGGCACAGGGAGAAGCCCAAATGGAACCTCTTGCTTCCCTTTCCAGCTCTGGAGGCTTGTGGGAGCAGCTGGTCACCTCCTTATCTTGGCATGCTCAGGGAAAGCAGAGCTCAACCTGCAAAGCCCTAAGGGTGCCCAGATGAGCACATGGATGTGCCCACTTACTTCCAGTATAATCTCATCTCCCCTTCCATCCCACACTCTGCTGCTTCCCAGATTTTTGCCCCCGAGGTACCTAATTTGCTGCTAATGTTGTTATAATTACAGCTAATTGGGAGAAGAGGAGGGAGAAGTGTGGGGTTTGCTGCTGAAAATAACGACATCTGTAGGGAGAGGGGGAAAAAAAATGAAAAACTGAAAAAAACGGATTTGTGGAGGTCTTCAGTAAAAACCAGACAGAAAAAATAAGTCAATTAATTGACATCTTAATTTTCCTGGAAAAAATCCCAGACCCTTAACATTTTTGGTATTAGCCTGTCCTCAGTGCATACATTACATGAGAAATTATCAGTGCTTCCAAGTAGTCAAGACAGATTTAATTAGCAGCTTGCCCTCCCCATTGGGAATGAAAATGTGATTATTTTTAGCATTTTCACTGATACAACTTGATTTCTGCTACTGCAAAAAGGCCATTAGCACACTTCTGATTTCTAACTCCAGAACATGTGAAGTTAAAGTGCTTTTAAAAGTCAGCTTGAGCCAAAGATCACAGAATGTGTTGTAGTTCTTCAGAGTACCAAGCAGAAAAGTCTCCTGGGAAGAGGAACAGGAAATGTGATTTAAACAGCTGCAGGATTCGATCATTTTATTTCTATGAGCCAACAGATCAGGATTCATCATTCCTGATGTTTCTCTTGAAAGTGAAATACTGAGTGTGCTTGTGTTTGCGCTACTAGAGATGTGTTGCAGCATTTGGAAGCTTTGGGAAGCATGTGTTGCACCAGCAATAGTGTATTTCCTTCCTTCAATTTTATTTTGTTTTCCTTGCTTGAGTGACTTACCATCAAACACATTTTTGGACCACAGACACCTGCTTAGGCATGGGTACTACCACCTAATTATTCCCTCTGTCATATTTAGCTGCTCTCTTGGGTGCATCTAATGTACACCTCTGAGCCCTGCTGAATGTCAGCTGATCTTTTTAGAAGTCTGGAAAGATTTTACAGGGGAGCTTTAGGTCATTAGACCCTACTGTTTGCTCTGTACCAACCATCAGGACTAGAGGGAAGTTGAACCAGGGACTCCTAGAGCACTCCATGGTGTCCCCACTCCCTTTTGTTTCCTCACTCCTACTGCCACTTGTAATGGTTTGATTACAGCCTTGTAATGAAGCACAGCGTTGGCTCTGGGGGGTGTGTGTGTGTGAAAGTGTTACAACATAGAGGAAAATTACTCATAAGTGAGTCGTATTTCTCAGTGTCACAATAATTCCTATTGATTTGCTTTTGCAGATTCCTCCCCGGAGAAGGGAGCCCATCGCTGACAGCCTCCGGCCTGGAGAAGTGTAAACCAAAGGCTGCAAGGGAGTCTTGCAACTTCATTATTCTGTTTTCTTCTGGGTTTTTTTTTTTTTGCCCCTAGCTCCTTATCTCTTCAGTGCATGTGATTTATGTCTGGTGAAATCCCTGCGAGGACAATAGAAAAGCAGATCACACAGGCTGGTGATCCTCAGGATCCAGTTAAACTCTGCTGGGAAGCGTTACTGCCCTTTGTTCTGAAGATGCTGTTTGTGCTGCCTTATGAGAATCTCTTTAAAAGCCTGATGAGAAAAGATGCAGTTCTTGCTGGGGATTCAGACTGTCACATCTGGTTTGAATTCAAGTGCTTACAAGCCCAATAGTGGTGTGATTTTTTTTATTGTTGTTGTTTGAGAATTATGGGGGTTTTAATTTGGTTCCAGAGAATGATTTGTGGATCTATCACCTTGAATTCTGTCCTCTTCAGGGTTGGTAAAAGGGAAATCTGCTTCACTGTTTAAAACATTTGTGTAATTGTAATCAGGGTAGCACCAATGCCAGGCCAGGTAAAAGGTTCAGGTCAGATCTCCTTTTGTTTTGGTTCTGGAATTTTATGTACAACATAATCACAGGGTTGGTTTTTTTTGGTTTTTTTTTTTTTTCCTGTATGTACTTATTTGTATTGAAAGAATTTTAGTAGAAATATTTAATGGGTTTAACTTCTCAGTGAATATGGCTTTATATTTCCAAATTATTCTTGTAATGGATCTGAACATTGTCATGTAACCTCTAACCTGAGAATAAAACCTGGCTTTTTAAGTGAAATTGTATTTATAAAATTAAATTTTTTTAGAAAATTTTGGTGGATGAGTGTCCAGCAAGCATTACTTGATAATCTACTTGCAAGGTTGTCTCTTCCCTTCAGGCTTTTAAGAAGGCTGCTGTTGAGAAACAGGTACCCAAACCTGCTGGGACCCCAGCTGAAAGAAGAAACAGATTTTTGCAGGACATGAGATGTCCTGCCTGCTTTCTTGGTAGCTCAGAATTATTTAATGTGGATTTAAGTTCTCAAACAGTTTTTTGAGCTGTGCAAAGAAGAGTCATGGGCTACAGGACTGCCTGCACATGTCGTTTTTGCTTTTAGAACAGGTATTTCCATTCCCTTCCATATACAGAGGCCTGTGCATTGAAATAATAACCTTACAGGATTAAACATGTCCAGCATTTGATTTTGGACTCAATGGGGAACAGTCCATGGGAAAGGATTTTGCTGCTTTTACATTGTAGAGCGATGCTGCTTCTGCCAACAGGGATGAAAGAAATGACATTCCTAACTTCTAGTACGGACTCAGAAAGAGCAGGAGTGAGGCAGCCTCTGGAGAGAAGTTGCTTTTTGGGGAACTATTGAAAGTGAGAGTTTGACTGCAACCTTAGCTCCACAATAGACTCCCGAGTCTGTGCTAGAGAGAGGGCAGTTTTTATCTCTGCATCAATTTGATGCTGGCTGACAGACATTGCAGCAGCAGATAATGTAACCAGCACACAATATACCCGCGCTCCTCCTGGTTAGTGATTTGGCTAATAAGGGTGAGATCATGGAAAATGCTAATGCACTGCCTTCGGAAAATCCAATTAGAATGTAAGCTCATTCAATGGGAGCTCCCAGCAGGTGACCAGCGCTGCGGGCAGAGCACCCCGCGCTCAAAGCCGCCGGGAATCCCCCGAACAGACGAGCTCTGTGTGCTCGGTGTGGGGGCAGCCACCCCGCTGCATTCACTGCCACTGCTTCCCCCAGCCATCCGCGAAGGTTTGCGCCGGCCATTTGTGGTGCTTAACTCATTATCTGACGGCATTAGCTGGCCCAAAAGGACGATTGAACGCGAACTATTCACAGGGAGAAAATGGTATTTGCAGGGCTATCTTTTTTAGTCACAGGCTTTTAATGTTTGTCGGGCTTGGGCACAAGACTGTAAACTTTGGCTCACACAAATCCTAATCATGCCAAGTGTGGGGTATTCCTGGTGTTGTATGATAGTTTGTATCTTTTAAAATGCACATAAAATGCCTGTAAGTTGCTTTTCCGCTTGATTTTCTTGGAATGATGTATGTTCCCCAATGCAGGTGCTGTCATCTGTCTGAATTAGCATTGTCAGGCTCAAACACCCCCAAAGGAAACGCTTGCTGCAGTGACCCAGACAACTCTGAAGGGGTGAGTTATTTTAGTTCAAATCAACCATAGTGTTCTTAACAGGGATTTTTTCCTTCCTCGAGCTGTGCCAAAACTGGATATCAACACTCCCAGTTCTCCCTTAAAAGCTTGGGGTCTTTGGGGAATTTTTGTCCCTTTCTTTTTCCTTTTTTTTTCCTGTGGAGCAAAATGTTTTGTTTTTATACATAGTCTCATTAATTATAGCAAGAACACACACCATCAATGAAAATGTTTTCTTCTCAGATGAAATGAATTGTATAAACAGTAGAACTAGAAGGGCACAGTGAATGCTGTGGGTGAAAGAATGCTCTGTACCCTTTGGCTCTGGGTCCTCACACCCAAAGACTTGCACTTCATTATCTTCACATCATCCTCCCAGCCTCCTACCAGTCATTGCTTGGTCATGGCAGCAGTTTCTGGGTAATCAGGTTTATGGGGTGCCCAGCATTTCTGGTCTTCGTCCCTCTCTCTCTTTCAGTAGTCTAGAATAGAATGAGAAAAAGCAGGTGGTGTATGACCAAACCTTTTGGTCAGACAATCTCAGCTTCTCACTATAATGGACGGGTAATGTATGCTGGAAATTCTACCTTGCCCATAGCACCCTGTGCTGAGCTGAGAGGATAATTCTACTCAGGTTAAACTTCTCTCTCCTATTTTTGAAAAAAAAGTAATGCTGAAGTCTAAAAATGGTTTCTGTGTTTTGACTGTTGTGAGAATGACAGAAGAATTTCTCCGATTTGTGCAGATGCAAGTTGAAAGGTCTGCAGGACACCACGGGGTGGAAAACACTTTTTTGATTAATAAAACACTTTTCCCCCCAGGAGCCAGGATGCTGGCTAATGCTGTGTTTTCACTTAGAGCAGCAGCAGCCCCACTTCCACCTGCCCTATAAAAGGGCAGCACCCAGGTGCTTCCTGTCCAAGGGCTGCTCTTGTGAGAGCCCAAGGTCCACGCTGGCCATGGGTGGTGAGAGCAGGGCTGGGCAGCAGGAGGGGACCTGGTGGGTTCCTCTTTGTCTGTTGGGCAGTGTAGCAGTTAGGATCTCACAACAGTGAGACTGTAGATTGCAGCTTTGGTCTAATGGGAGATATCAGACCAAGGGGGGTCTGAGGCTCTTCCCATGGCCGAGGGAAAGGATTTGGAGAAGGGAAGTGTCGTGGAGAGAAAGCAGGATGTGTGCTGCTAGTGTTTGTAGCACACGACCTGATGGAGAGAGGACTGACAGCTCTGGCGAATGGTTAAGCTGCTTTGTTGGCCTTTTTGCCATCTGGGTGGTTCCTTTCATTTAGTTGCTTGGTTTAGTTGGGAGGAGAGAGTGAGATGTTTTAATTTTCTTGGAGGAAGTTTTCATGTTGTGCCTTCCTGTGTTCAGGCATCCCGTGTGTCAGCTGTTGGTCACGTTAATCCCACGTTAATCCATTTAAGACAACGGCATTACCCTGCAGGGCTGGCACATGCATGGATTCTTTGCAAGTTATTCACCAAACCAGCTCTCTCTTTGATTAAATATAGCAGTCACTTAAAACTCTTACTTAAGGTTAGGCACAAAGCACCAGCCAGGTTATTTCCCTATGCTAAAAGTTAGGAAAAACTGCACTTTTCTGAAGGTTAAAATAAGAGCTGGTCTTTTTGCAATTCCTATTCTTTTTCCCTCTTTCTCCTCAGTGCCAAATTTGTAGCCTGCCCTTTATAGCCATGCCTCAGCATGGAATCTGTAGAAATAATGTCAGAAGAAACAATCCTAGTTGTGGAATGGAGGGGATTAGCAATGATACCAGGAAAACACAGTCATCAACACCAGGATATTTCAAAGAAGATTCTTTCTGTGGAAGTGACCTGTTCAGACACCAAAGCAGCTTTGGAGGGGCAGTCAGAATCCCTATATTTTCAGCTTTCTTTTAGGAAAGAAAAGCTTTACAGGAGAAAAGCTGATCTCTTATGAACTGGAATAACAATACTCTCTTATGCTGGCAGTAGCAAGAGAGGGATTAGTTTATTCCCTGTTAAAATTACCCTGTGGTCAAGAGTTAAGTGAGGGTGGGGATGCCAAAGAGGGAACTTGGAGGCTCCAGTGATGTACTTGCTCCAGAAGGGAAGGGAACTCGCTAAAATCAGGTTTGAGGCATGAATATTGCATTACAGTTAACTAAAAGCAGGCTTGAGTCTGGTTTAGTAATGCCAGCAAAATTGGTTGCTCACAAGGATTGTTCCTAATCCCTAATAGTGATAATTAAAATTCAAAGCGTGTGTGTGATGATGTTATCTCACTGCCCATGACTTCTGAAGAGACATCTGACTTCCCTGAGGATTTGGGTGTGGTTGGGTCAGAGCACTGGAGCTGATTTTCTGTTCCTGGGTGATAAATTAATAACACAGGGCTTGGAAACACAGCTGAGAAAGAGCTGCAAACCCAGAACACCTCCCCCCCAAATCAAACCCCACTGCATTACGAGATACCTGTTGGGCAACTGAAAAACAAAATCCAGAGAAAAGAAAAAAAAGGGCAATTAATCTGAATGTGCTGTTAATTTAATAGTATTCCCATGTGAAGTCAGTGCTACTGTCACAAGCTGGCCATAACCTCCTACTGTTCCACAGATGCTTGTGACAGGCTCTGCTTTTCATGCTCAATTCTTTGCAGCCCTTCACTTTGGAGTCACTGCAAACCATCTATTGGTAATTATTTATTTTTTTTTGAGTCAAGCAAGGTTTGCAGAAAGTAAAATTCCCATTGGAAGAGAATCTAGAAAGGTGGTTCTGTGCTGCCAGGAAACTATTTCCAAATAATTGAATTCTTATTAATAGGCATTTTCACTTTGATGAATGCAAACATTCAAGCTGTGGCATGCAGTGTGGCTTTCTGTATCTGAAAGCACAGATAAAAGATGTGGGAAATGCAAACAAAAAACCTGAGTAGTATCAGGGAGGGGGAGGATATTAATGAGGAAGGAATATCCCTTGTGAGTTCCTTGTTTGTTCATATTCATTCAGCCTATTCTGCCCAAATTTGTTTAGTTTCTGTATGTAAACACCACCACTGTTTGTGAGCAGTGTTTCATTTCGGTTTGGAACAGCTTCATCTTATGGAGACTGTCAGTCTTTATTGTTCTGAGGAGAAAATGATGCAGGCATTGCACCTCGATTTGTGTGTGCTGGGAGGGTGTGACACTGGCAGGGTGTTTCATGGCTGCTGAGCAGACACCATTCATCTCAGTCAACTGTTCTTAAAAATATTACATTTCAGTTGCAGGCATCTAAATCCCCATTAAATTCTTCAGGCTACTTTAAGCTTTGACATATTAGCCCCTGAAATTCTGCAGACATTCTGCCTCTGAAGTCCCCAGAGGCAGGGCTCTGCAGAGCCCAGACCGAGTCTGGCTTTGCTGAACTGCATGGATTTTCCTTGCTCTGTAGGAAAAACCTGTGTGGAAAACTCAGGCTCTTCCAGGTGGTCTAGGGCCTGGACGTGCAGGGGATGATGTTTGTGCACAGTCTGTGCTCCTGTGTGTACTTGCATATTTCCATTTCTATTATACACGTAGAAAACAAGTGTTCACTGATGAAGGTTTGAGTGTAAGAGCTAAATATATCCATTCATGTGCTCTTCCCTCTAGGAGAGAAACCTAGCAAAGTTGCTGAAACTTTTCACCTGCCCACATAACAAGAGTCAGTGTCCTCAGGGGACAGTGTTGTAGTGAGAGAAAATGAAGGTTTCTCTTCACCCTGGAGTTCAAACTTCACCAGGGTCTAATTTTCAAAGTCTTGCCAGGCCGGGCAGCTTTGCCTGTGGTAGCTGTTGGATGTGTTGCTCTCAGGGCTGGCAGAGCCCACTCCCTGCCTCCCTGCTTCCTTTCTCAGTGCAGGCTTTATGTTTATCCACTGCTGAGGGAGAAGTTGTGTTTCCACTGGTTTTTATTTACTCTTTTATAAGACTACTCCCAGTTTACTGGAAGAGTTTAATCGGGCTCCAAAGCTGTCTGTCCTGCTCACTAAAGTGCACTGTTCTGCTTCTGCTTTTCTTTCAGTGATGGGGGGCCTCTGGAGCTAAACCACCATCTCCTCCCTGCCCACAGGCTGTGGAAAGGCTTGTGGTGCATCTCTGGGAGCATCACTGGAAGGGGAATGGGCAATGGACACCTTTCCTCTCCTCAGCCTCCTCCACCCAGCAGCGTGTGGGGTTTCAGCAGGAGAGAAGAAGGTCAGTGCTTCCCCAGCAGAGCTGTGCTCACAGCTGAGAGTAAGGATTTGTCCAAAATGACATGATTTTAGACCAGCCTGAAAAACCATTCCTGGTAATTTAAACACTTCTGTTTTGTAGTGAGAAAGTGCAGTACAAATCTGACTTCCCCAAAGGCTTCCCGGGCCATTTCCTCACCTCACAGAGCTGGTGTCCTTCTGCAGGGCACAAACTCTTCCTTCCAGGGAACAGTATTTTTAGGAGCTCTGAGGAAGGGAGCCAGGCAGAGGAGGTCCATGCTTTTTGCCTGGTTTCCTAGGGAGCAGCGTTTATGGGGCGGTGCTGGCTCTGTGCAGGCCACGTGTCTGCCAGGCCTTCCCAGTGACTTTGTATCATCTCTGAAATGTCAAATTTGATACAAAGCCAGCAGGTTCCAAGGGTGTTGGCTTCCTAGAGGTGGGCAGGTGGAAGGTAGGGGAACCTTTCAGCTCAAGGAAATCTCAGAGTGTTCTCTGGGCTCATTGGACATCAAAGAATGCAAACAGGAGCTCAGGCAAGTGGGACCTGTCCCCAGGAGACCCAGCTTCAGTGAGCCAAGGCCATGCTGCCTGTTTGATCTCCATCCCTGCTCCTGCAGGTTGGTGAGGTTTTTCTGAGGAAGGGAGGCAGGCCGTAACACATAAATGTGGGATGTGTATGTTACACACTGACAAAGTGTCAGTAACACCAGGTGCACGTTTGTGTAGGTATTAAGTAAAAATCAGGGCGTGTTCAGAAGATAGACTCCAACCTGTCTGTTTTCATCAGTGGGAAGTTTGTCTCAATAAGGGTGTCAAAATATAGTCACTGCTGGACAGACTCATCTCTGCTTTGGAGGTCATAAAGTTCTTCAGACAACTGCACGTGTGACTTTGCACTGGGAAGGAGCTTTATTGGCTCTAGGGGGAACGAGCATGTAAATTGTAGAACATTTGTAATCCAGATCCAGGCCAATCCAGAGGAAATCTGCAAAGCTATCAATAAAACAGGAGAACATTATGAATTAGTGCATGATAAATGAGCTGATGGGCTGGCAGCTGATCCAATCAATACATTGAAATGTATTGCTAGGCTGAAATGCTTTGAAATGCTGGTCTTCCCTTGATTTGGCAATGGGATTTTTGTGGACATGGTCATCATCATCATCTTGATGGCTTCACAGAGGAACCACCCTGCCTTCTCTGGAAAAGTGGGATGTATTAAGGAAGCACCTGGTGCTGAAGCCATCTTTCTTTAGTGCTCCATCTTTCTTCTTTAACAGGAGGGAAATGCAATTTGGAAGCAAACATACTGCATCTTACCCTGCTTTCAAAGATTATGATGGTGATGGGGAAAAGAAGTGGCTCTTAAGCTGGGTGTTTCCTATTTGGCTTTTGACCAGTTTTAAAATACCATTTCCTTTCCTTTTCTCCTTGCTGAGCCGACACTTGCAAATCTTAGAAAGGAACCCTGAAAGACCCGTTTTCTCAGCAACACTGGGGATATTGCCAGGTAATGGATGGCCTTCTTTTCTGGGACTTGTCCTTGGGGTAGATGTAGCAGGTTGGGGTGTTTACACACAATAAATGCCAGTTCTGTGTGGAGGAGTGGGAGAAGAAACTGGGGCTGGAAAATATTTCATTGGCTTGTACGAAAAACCCTAAAGCTCGTGCTGAGAAAAATAATTAAGCAAACAATTCCACTTGGAATAGTAACACCCCAAAAGCATTTCCAGCCACTTAGCTCAGGGGTGCTCTTTCCACGCTCTCTGATTCAGTTGATTCCCTGTGTTCCTCCAGCTGGAGTTGTAAAAATGACAGGAAAGATTAAATGAATGTATCCCATCAATTCCTCTGTGGCCCTTTGGTAGTCAGCTCTTCTGTACAGATTTCTGATGTCTTGAGGCAAGCTGTCCCATGGGCTTTCCTGGGGACCACACACAGACACTCAGCTTCTTCTGGCATTTTTTCCTGCTAATTGCCCACCTTCTAACAAGCAGCCCTCGCGCTTCTCCAGAGTGGCAAACGACTTCCTTTGAATAGCTCGGATGTGCTCGGCTACCAGGGAATGGCAAATCAACAGAAGCGCCTCTGTTGTGCCTTTTGCTCCTCACAACATGTGAATGCTGTGAGAAAACAAACACACTAGTGGGGCTTGTTGCCTCCACACACACGTCTGAGGCTGGATCTGTATGATTCCTGCTCCCCTGCCCAGTTTGGGGAGGCTCCGACCAGGAGCGAGCGCTTCCGAATGCGAACCGGTTACGTGCGTTCCCACACGCCGTGTTCTTGAGGCAAATTCCCGAGTTACATAAGATGTTGGGCTTGAAGCTTTGCATAATTGTGTTCTCTATCATTTCGATCTCGTGTGTTTTTAAATTTTGCTTTCCTGGCCAATGCAATTTATTACAATTAAGTTGTAATCTGCTGCATTGGGTTTTATCATCTGCTCGCTTGAGACGGGAAGCAATTATAGATCTTTGAAAGAGATGTCCTACTTAGGCACAGCAAAATGTCTTTCACAGGACGCCGTGTTTTAGAAGAGAGGATTTAAAACTGTGATAACGTCCTGCAGTGCAAACTTGGGAACTTTGTCCTTCCTGAGCTGTGCTGTCTCCCATCGATGAAGCTCTGTGCAGTAGCTGGAGCGGGTGCTGAGGGATTGGGGCTCCTGTCCCTGCTTGCCATGAGTCACACCTGGCTCACTTTGCCATCTAAAAACAGTCACCCAGTGCCATCTGAGATGCCACTGGGTATCCAAAACATTGCAGACATGGTTCTGGGCAATGGGAGGTTTTGTCCTTCAGTACAGGGAGCTTTGGCCAAACAGGACCCACCAGAGATGTCTCAAAGGGTGTTGGGTGCTTTCTTCAGGAGACTGAAGCAGCTTTAATTTCCAAAGCAAGGCCAGCTCTGTGGCAAAGGGCTGATGCTGGATGGGCAGTCCTGTGACTGTGAGTCCTGTGAGTTCTCCTTGGAGCTGTACCTCTGGGTTTGACCCCGAGGAGCAAAATCAATCCCCTGAAGCAATTTATGGCTGGAATTCCCATGCTGGGGCCCATGTACTTGGCCCCGGGAGGGCTGGATGGATGCTTCGACTTTTTGAGAAAGCCCACCAGATGGAGCTCGTGTTTGAGGGATCAAGCTCCAGCGGGCTGCTGCAGGAGCTGGGAAAATAGGACATAGACCTGGTTTTATTGGATTGTTTCAGTAACAGGGGTGAGTTCAGCAAGCCTGGCTTCCCGAGCGCTCGCTTGTAACAGGAAATGTTCAGCGCTAAAGATGCGGGAAAAGGAAATGTGTTTTTGCAGCTAGAAGTGCTTGGAACTTTCACTGATGTTTTAATTTTCTTGTCGCTGTCTTATTTTGCAGGACTGTTTTAGCACTCATTCCCTCAAATATATCTGTCCCTTAGTGTGCTTCTCATATTTAATTATAATAACTACACCCCTTAGCTACTAAATCCATGTAAAATCAAAGCAGTGGAAAACTTCCTTAATGATTTAAAAGGAAAAAAAACCCAAACATCTGGGGAGTGAATAGGAAAAGTATTCAGCCTTAAACTTAGTTACCTAAAAGACAGCTAATAAAACTTTGGAGTGTGGCAAAGAAAGCAGAATTAAGCATGTCTTGGTCTGCAAGGTTTTCTGAAAGGTGCAATCCATGAATTCAGAGGTCCAGCTACACATCATTGCCCCCTAATTTTGGTGTGCGCGTCACCTCTCGGACTTGTGCTTCAAAAGCTTTTAAAAACACGTTTTTAGAAGCACATTTGTTATTCGTGTAATCAAAGTGCTCCAGCAATACATCAGAGAGCAGTGTAAACACTCTGGCTATGAGGACATGGTGCTTATCTTCAACATGGGTGGTACAGGCACCGGTGAGCTTCGGCCCCTGCTCCGTGCACTGCCCGAGGTGGCGAAGAGTCACGTTCTGCATGGCAAACAGAACAAATGGATCCTACTCATTTCACCTCCTGATGAGACAGAAAAGTCCTTGCAGCACACCTCTGTCCCCTGCCCCCCATCCTGGGGGCACTGGGACATCCTGGGAGTAAGGTAATGCTGAGTTTGACTGGCTTGCTATCAGATTTATTTTAAGCTCCACCAACCAACCAAAAATGGTGTTCATACTGAAGAGCCTTTAATTTCAGGCAGCACGAAGCAGGGCCTCCTGCCTCATGCCATGGGATTTCTCGCTTTGTGAGACAAAAACCAGTCAGATGAGCTTTTATTCTAAATCATATAGGATGAGCTTGCCTTTGGTAATGCCTTTAGAAGAACCATTCTGGAGCTGGCCATCCCACTCTGTCATTGCCTGGAGCTCTCCTCCACTGTGTGTATGAATGCCAGCACACAAAACATCCCTGCTAATTGCTGAGTGCTGCTGGATGCACTTGGGCAGGAAAAAAGGAGCATATGTGCTTTGACAGAGCTGGATGTGTGCTTTGAGTGCTGCTTGTGGTTGTGCAGTAGCCAGATGTGGCACCATGCTTAATTTAACCTCTCTTTGTGTTGTTACAGCCTGTAGTGCAGACCTGGAAAATGGACAAAGTTGGAGCCCGGGGCTCCCCAGAGGGGAAAGGTTTGTTCCCTCATTGCTCCCTATCAGTAAGGACAGACAATCAAACCTTATCTCTGCTGTGTTTCAGGGTTCTCCCAGTAATGGTATCACTGGTCAATACTGATAGTTTAGCTTCTGCTCTTTTCTTCTTGGTGTTTTCTGTCTATTCAGTAAATTGCATATTCCAATTTCCTGGGAATCCTGGGTGCCATTGGTTGACCAGAAGGGAAGAAGTCTCTGTCTTGAAACGGGAGCTGAGGATATCAAAGGCTGCTGCTCACTTTGAGGGAGGGAGGAAAAGTAGAGGAGGTTGATGCCGTGGATTTCTCAGTGGCCTGGAAGGAATTAGGAGATTACAGATTCCTCTTGTCTGTCCTGTGTAGAGGTAAATCCTTCTTGTTCAGGTGCCATCACATAAACCCGAAATCAGTTCTTCAAACCCATTCCAGTCTTCTAGGTTTTGCAGTGTTTTGTATTTCACAGGCAATCACTTATGGAGTCCTCAAATTGGCCCTAAAAAATGCAATTACTGCTTTTGCACTGAGGATTTATGAGGAGCAGAATGTCCTATTTGCCCACACGTGTGCAGAGCTGAAGGGAAGGGCACATGAAGCATTAAATGCAAAAAACCGCATTTTTAAATGTAGCATTTAGTTTCAAGTACCATTTTTGAACTGCTGATTCTTGTTGCTCCATTGTGTGAGCATGTAAATTGTGGTGGGAACATAGTGACTTAACACTTTGCAGTGACATGTCTGAAACAATTATTCTTTGAAGACAGGAATATAACAAGAACTCGGGTCTGGGCTGTGTCTGTGGGAACACCTTCACACAAGAATTAAAGACTGCGTGTTCTAGATCAAAGTAGCCTATACTTCATAATATGTCTAATTACCATACCATTCATCTTGATTAAATTCATTTGTTTTAATTAAAAGAATAGATATTTTGCATCAGCGTTTACGGGGTCTGTTGGGCACTTGAGATTAAATCAATGGTTTGTTAACAATTTTATCTGGAAAGTAGATTAGATTATTTAAATTATGCAAAGTAGCATCGTTTTTCTTTCTCAGTAGAATGAAGCTATGATTAAGAAATAATGCTTGGAGCATGAAAGCTCTGCTTGTCATTATTTTTCACATTCATATTTGGGATTTTAGAGTGAAACTGTTCATCTTCAAACTGGTTTTATAATATTATATCGAATTTGGCAGAATAAAACAAATGCTGCAGTAGTGTCTCACAGCGGGTGTTTTCCAATGGTGATATGGAAACTGCCAGTGCTGGATGCTGGACTCAGTTGGACCATATTTTAGATTTGTATTGTATTTTTGTGCTGTTGGAGCAGTAAGTGTTGTTAATCAGTTCATAAAACAGTAGGATTAAAAAAAAAAACACTGAAGGTGTAAAACAGTCAACGCCAGGAGAGTTTAAAGAGTAGCTTAATAAATAAAACATAATTGGATAAAATAGGCAAGTAATGAGTTGAGGGCAGCCCAAATGTGTAATTTCTTGGGGTCAGTGGCAATGCATCAGCCTGCATTGCATCTGGGTGAAGCCTGGAGGTGTTGAGGAGCTGCATGAACAGTGCTGTGCTGTTGGGGTGCCTCATTTTATCCTGCTTCCACCAGCACTTCCAGGGGACACGGGACAAACGCCGGGTTCAGTCATGAGCGGCACGCCAGCCGCTGCACGTGCTTTTGATTTCCCTCAGGAGAGGGGAAGGAAAATGCCTCTTATTAGGAAAAGAATCTGGGATGGGGGCTAGCAAGAGCCAGCCACGTGTGCTGGGCACGGTGCTCCGTGCCTGCCTGCCCGGCTGTGCTCATGGAGCAGCAGCACATGGGGGGAAGGTGTTGGCCACAAGGCCGTCACCTCTATCGCAGGTCACTGCTTCAAGCAGCACCCACCTGCTCCCTAAAAGGCAGGAAAAACCCCTCTTCCTCAGATGAAACCTGTAGGCAACATCAGTATTTATGCTGGAAGTAGGGGCATGATCTCCATGCTCAGAGCGTTCGGTTTTATCCCTTCGTGTGCGCTGTCGCTGCTCAGGTTCCACCTGGGCACCCATGTGTGGCTCTTCTGGGGAAGGCGGTGGCAGCTCCCAAGCCAGATGCTTCCAAGATGCCTCTGGAGGCCCCTGCTGTCCTGCCCATCCCTCTTCTGGGAGGGTGAGCTCTGTGTGATGCTGCATAACTAAAACCCATCACAGCCTGGGTTAGCAGGCAGCATCGATTGGTAAGGCTGGTTTAGCACTTGAGTTTCTGATAGAAAAAATAGCAATATCCTCTCCCTAGTAACAAATGCTAATCAGTGGACTACTGATAACAGTTCTTCAGATCTGCACCACAATGAGAACCATATAATTGGGCAAAAAGATTATATATACACAAAATTAGGCACACACGCAAGCACTCACAGTGTCATCTGTCTTCCATACCAAATGCACAGCAGCGCCGGCTGCTAAAACTTGCAGTGAATTATTTATATGATGAATTATCCTTCTTTCTCCCTTCCTAGAATATCCAATGGCCTGTTTCCATTTTTGTTTCAGAAAGACTTATTATTCAGAATTTTTTTCAATGGATAACTTATTAAACATTATCTGCTCTTCTTCTCCGTCATACGTAACACCCACCTTGTTTCCTGGTAGCACCTATCCATCCACTCTAACAGGGTCTCCCAGCTTGGGGAGGCTGTGAGGAGTGCAGTTGTTACCCAGACAATTTACAGCCCTCCTTGGGAACCAATTAGTGATGTTCCAAATTTGGGATATTTATTTACTCACTGGAATCAAAGCAGTTTCAGCCCCCAAGGAAGTGATCCACAGCTACAGACAGAGGTTGAGACTGCATGTGAATGAATAATTTGGTTACTTCCTTCCCTGGAAGCCTCTGAGAGGGTGGGAGAAGAAGGTGAGTGCCCAGAGAGAAATCTTTTAGAGGTTTGCTGCTCTTGTGCCGCTTTAGTTTCTCAGTTTTGCCCCAAAGACATAAGGAACAGCATTTTACAGTCGAGGACTTCTTGCCCTGGGTGTTGTATGTGACCATGCCTGGGACCTGTTCCTGTAAATGATTGTGAATCACCTCTGGTTCCAGGGGGGAGTATTTCAATACCAATTTTCTAGGAGCTGGGCTAGGAGCTGGGACTATCCCAGCTACTTTTTAATGGATTTCAAAGGAATCACCTACACGGGAGAATTTTCTGTATTTGGCTTTCATGGTTTGGTTTCTATTTAGAAGGCTGCCCCAGTATCTTCCAGACATTCCTGTAGTTTTCAGCATCTAAATCCCAAATCTGCTTCCTGTATCTGCATTTAATGGTTTTGTACCTTATAAATTTTGGGAGAGGCGAATCTTGTTATGAGAGTGTTTTAACTGTGCCTCTGGCTGGGAGTCGCTCTGTGCTGGGCTTTAAATCACGACAGAGATTTACAGTGGCGATAGAGGTGGAACTGCAGGCATCCAAAAAAAGAGTTATCTGTGCAGAGGAGCTGGCGTTCACACACCCCTGCAAATAATATCCCAGGGATGTCACATTGCTTCCCCTGGAATCACAGACAGTGATGCCCCCCAAGAACAATAGCACTAAAACTGTCCTTGGGTTAAAAATAATCGGTTTGCCTGCGTGTGAGGCGCACAGTCTCAGAGCTCTTTGGCTGGGTAGCAATATTTTACCTCTAATGACCTCAAACCCGAGCCAGCCATTTTTGCAGGCTCTACAAAACACTGTTGTGCCATGAATTGTACCCGGAGGTGGCTGCTGCCTTCACCTGAGCACATCCCTCCCTGCTGGCTCCTGCGTGCTCCAAAGGCTTGGGGGGAAGCTCGTCAGAATGTACCAGGTTTTCCTCACTAATTGTGGCTTTCTCATTTAGTCAGCTTCTCCCATTTTTGGATGATTGGATCTCTGTGTCTTCTGCATCAGAAGAGGAGCACGTGTAGTTTGCTGAGATTTTTCAATTGAGGTGTTGCAGTTGGAAGCAAACGATCTTCTAGGAAGGGAGAAGCCGGGATGCTGTGTGCAAATACCAGGTATTTTTTGGTTCTCCTTAAACATGCATAAATTAGTCCTAAACTTGTGTCTTTCCTCCCTTCTCTAAACTCCTACCCTTGAAACCTGATTGAAAAACGATGAATAGAGTTGTTAAATATGTAAAAACAGGGACATGAAAACAGAAGGATAACTGGATTGGGGCTCCCATGGGGTTCTTTTTCTTAATCCTGGGTTTCTTTCGGTGAACTTACATTTCTGAGCAGACCCTTGGGCAGAACGCTGCTGGCTGGCTGGACCCTGCTGCTCTGTGAGTTGACAGAGTGGGAGGTAAGTGGCAGTAATTAATGGCAATTAGCAGAGGTCTGGACAGCTACGTGTCCCTGAAGACATGAGCTCGTTTGGGGGTTGTGTCTTCACACAGCGGAGCTGTTTGTCACCCTACACGTCACCCTACAGAATATGACAATTTGCATCCCTCCACTGCTGCTTTGCTGTCAGATTTGCTCAGCTGTCTTGCAAGGAGAAAAAAAAAAGAAGGTTGATTTAATTTTTGCTCCCAAAATCTGTTGAATAGTAGGGCAGGAATGATTACCTTCTGGGAACTGCCCATCAGCTGCTAGCAGTAATAACTTGTTTAATGCTTATGTAGCACTTGATGTTTTTATGACTGATGTGCCAGAAAGGAAACAAAAAGAGATGGGTTTGTTTTTAAATGGCAAAGGATAGTTTTTGTCTTTTCGTTGCAGCTAATAGTAGTAGTAAGAAAATTGTCTCTCGGTCCCCAAACCTGAAAGCTGCCTCTGACCAAAACGTGATGAGGGAGAAGGTGAGAGGTTGAATATGCAGCTTCGAGACCCATTTGCTGAATCGCAGGAGGGTTTAATAAATCCCATTTCTCACGCATCCTTGACGGTCTCTCCCGTCTCCATCGCTGTTGGGATGTTCCGCAGCATTCCCGCAGCCCCGACCGCTTCGAGCGGCGGCTGCGTGGAAAAGAGGAGCGGGAGCGCCGCGTCCCCCGGGCCCCCGCATTCCCCCGTCCCGGCTTTGGGGCAGGATCCAGCCCTCCAAGATGGATGTTGAGTAGGCTCTGGCAGCGCAGCCGAGCGCGGCACAAAGCCGGGCGGCGCGGCGCTGCCCCTGCGCGGCTCTGCCGGGGCCGGGCCGTGCCGTGCCGGGCTCCCCGCGGTGCCGCGGCTCCCCCCGGGCCCGCCCCTGCGGTGGCGGAGCG